>JAKLMY010000352.1:0-27538 GCA_022814645.1 Ganoderma meredithae | reverse complement strand
CCCCTCCCGCGCCCGCTCCCTCTCCCTCGCCCCCCCCCTCGCCCCCCCCGCGACACACACCCGGGGACGCGCACGCGCCACGGAAATGGCAGGAAGGCGAAGCTGATCGCGGCGATCCACGCGCTGCAGCCGACGCGGCTCATCACGGCGTTCTACAAGCAGGAGGGCACGAACGTCATGAACCAGCTCGAGTCGCTCGACGACTACCTCGACGCCATGCCCGGGGGGTCCGACCCCGACCCCGACTTCGCTGCCCGCGTGCGTCCCCCCTCTCCTCCTGCCGCCGCTGATTTGTGCGCTTAGGCTGATGCACCGTGGGGGGTTGTAGCTGGCGAAGCGGATTATCCTGCACATCCAGACGGAGAACGATGCGATCGACCTCGGCGCGCTCGAGGACGACCTCGAGACCCAGGACCGCTCGTCGGGCCTTTTCTATGGCGGGGACGACCTCAGCCGGGACCAGGTGATCGCTGATGCGGAGCAGGCGCAAACGTCTTGAACCTTGAATGGCGAGCCGGAGATACCAGCGGATTACAACGTTGAAGGTGTGGGTCTGTCTCTCAAGGGTTTGGATTTGTATTGTCAAGGGGGAATGAAGGCTGAGTAATTGATTTCGAGTGGCACGCTTCTTGTATGTACGCGGAGCACGGCAGCTGGCGGTTCAAGTTCTGGAGTCGACTTCGGATTCGCCCACAAACTCAAAACTTTACGTTGGTCGTTTGGCACCTTCGGGCGTCGAGTATGGCTGCTGTATACGGAGTAATGGTGCTGCGACCTCCGTCTCTTCAGCCAAACGCCAGCCGACGTCCGCCTTATTTATCGTAGGATGATTACATTGTAGGCATTGATTCGGAAAACAGAGGAGCCCAGACGAGGATTTTGCATGTGCATATATTCATTTACCTGCTCACTGACCGACTGGACGCTTGACCAATGTTTGCTTTCTAACAAGTGACGTACTCAGCTGCGCTAGTCATCGCGATTAGCATGGATACGCGGAGCTGAGAGCACGGCGCAGGCTGTACTGCAAGGTTGGGGTGGGCGTGAACCGACAACCTGGGCCTTGCAACTCGCCAATGGCCAATGAGGCTCGTCCCCTCGGAACAGCCCCACGTGCCGCCAGGATGACGTCGATTCCAACGTGCCGCTATAAGCCCTGCTCGAGGCTCCCGTCCTCCTCCTCACAGTTGCTGTTTACCATGTCCATGCTCACCACCGTCGCCCGCTCTGCTGTACGCGCCGCCCGCGCGCCCACCGCCTCCCTCTCCCTCGCCGCCCGCAGCGTGCACACCCTTCCCCCCCTCGACTATCCCTATGACGTGGGTCTCTCTCTCCCCTCTCCCTCATCCCCCATCCCTCCCCGTCATTCTGCCGAGCGATACGCTAACACAGGCGCACCTTAGGCCCTCGAGCCGCACATCTCGGGCCAGATCATGGAGCTGCACCACGCGAAGCACCACCAGGCGTACGTGAACGGGCTCAACGCCGCCGAGGACGCGTACGCCAAGGCCACGTCGCCGCGCGAGCGCATCCGCCTCCAGCCCGCGCTCAAGTTCAACGGCGGCGGCCACATCAACCACACCCTCTTCTGGAAGAACCTCGCCCCCGTCGGCAAGGGCGGCGGCGAGCTCCCCGCGGGCCCGCTCAAGCAGAAGATCGAGGCCGACTTTGGCAGCGTCGACGGTGCGTGTCTGTTTGTTATGTTTCTGTGTGGGTTGGGCGTATCGGAAGTATTGGGTGCGGTGTTGGAGTGTCGTGATTCACGACGGTGGGGGGCGCGTTTGACGGGTCGGGCGGGGAGCGAAGGTCGGGCAGAGGTGCGGCGCGTTCCGGGTGCATCCCGTTCGCTGCTTATCGGCGCCGATGCACACCGAATGCTCACGGTCATGGCTGGAGGGCCGCTCTGCGAAGAGCCAGTCACGGCGTACATCCAGACATTCCGCAGGACCTGATATGTTCATGAAATCGTCGTAGAGTCCTTTGTGGCATGCATAAAGAGCGAAGCGCCTTCGAGCGCCCTGCCATGCAAGACACCAAGGCGATTTCACAAACATATCGCAACCCGCGGCATCTGGGCATGTACACCGTCATGGCAGGGCACTCGAAGGCGCTTCGCTCTTTGTGCATGCCACAAAGGACTCCAGGAGGATTCCGCAGGTCCTGCGGTGTGTCGGGGCCGTGCAGGACATGAGGACGGAATTTTCAAGTTTCTCGGGAGTTTTCGGGGTGGTTCGTGGTTGGGGACTCGGTGTTCGCTTTGTGCCTTTACCCAGTTTCCGAAGGCCGCAATCGACCTGAGGGAGAGGTCTTAGCGGCGGCGGGCTGGACTCTTGGGCCGTCTGGGACTGTAGATCGCTTGAAGATAAATCAGGCGCTTTGTCGATTATCCCCGTAAGCGTTCAATTACCCCCTTGAGCTTCTACGTAAATTCCACGGTGCTACACTGGATATCTAACGTTCCCGAAGTTTCCGTGCCTGTTGCCAACCCGCTTCCATACGCTCGAAGCATCCACCTTATGTAGACGACGTGGCTCTCGCCGGAGTCGACTGCTGACCCTTCCGTGAAAACGCGGTCGCTGATTGACTGGACCGTTCCCCATAGCGTTCAAGAAGGCGATGAACGGGACAACGGCGGGCATCCAGGGATCTGGCTGGGGCTGGCTCGCTTACAACCCCGATACGAAGAAGCTCGAGATCGTGACGACCGCGAACCAGGACCCGCTCCTGACGCACGTCCCCATCATCGGCATCGACATTTGGGAGCACGCGTTCTACCTCCAGTACTACAACGTCAAGGCTGACGTAAGTTCCCCTCCTGATCTTTGTCTGAGAAGGGCGGAGGGCTGACTCCTCGGACGGTCTCGGACAGTATTTGGCCGCGATCTGGAATGTGATCAACTTCAAGGAGGCGGAGCGTCGTCTCGCAGAGGCGACGAAGTAAGGGTTTCATGTCCCGGAGGCACGTCGAAAATCACGCCAAGGCGAAGACGGACTTGGGTGTACAGTATCAACAACTCTGGTAGAACAAGTTTTGTGCTTGCTTGTCCGCGTCGTCATAATGCGTTTGGGGAGCAGGTTGATTGTAGATTTCACTTGGCCGTCACGGTGCGACGCCCCGTCCCCTGAGCCTTGGCCGTGTTGTTAGTGAGACGTGTCAGGTGCATCCGACGCCTCGAAGTGTTTCGGTTCACCTCAATGAAGAGACCGTGATCTTCATCGGCCTCTATTCTGGAACTGGCGTGGAGTGGGAACTTGACGAATTTCAGCGCGGAGTCATCCAAGCCGTCGTGGTAATTCTTCGAGTCCAGCACCGGGTTCGAGGTGGTCGAGCAGGCTTTGCCGGTTGTGTAACTTGCAATTGCGCGCTTCCGCGATGCTGCCCTTGCTTTTCAGCTGAGCACCGGCCAAGTGCGCCGAATCTGGTATCGATTCTCTTCGGATCCTTCTCCTTCTCCACGTCTACGATCCACCACGACCTGCCTCGACGGTTCAGGCTCTCTCACCTGGGACAGCTCCGTCGACGATGGGCACCGCCGTGGGGCGATTCACTTGGGGCGTCGGACATGCAGAACATCCATAACCAGTGCGCGTGACGGAGCCACCCAACGCATCTGACAGCCTTCTCTCGCAACAGATACCTCCATGCATACAGCCCAGAACAACGTGTTCTGCTGTGAACCTTTGATTAGGTTTGGCTCCTCCGCACGGCCTCCGCGTGTCGTCGATGGACGCCTTCACCATTCCCCTCTTGCGATCCTACTCTTCGAGTCCGCCCTCCTCTTCTCTCATCAAAGTCCACTCTATCATGTTTTCGACCAAGCCCTGGGACGTCTACGCTGAGCAGCTCCTCCCCCTGGGATACGGCCACCCCCTGTGGAGTCCCGAACCGATCTCAACGGGCACCCGGGAGGTCCTCATCGGAGATGTGGGCTGGCTCAAGGAAGGCGAGTTTCGTGCCCTCTTCAACACTATGAAAGAACACGATGCCATCCACCAAGAACTGGGTGTGCCCAGAGACTTCACAGTCTTCTCGCCCTCCACCGCCGTGATCGAGAAATCAGACAAGATCACAGCGCCAACGGTCTTCAGTGGAAGTATAAGTGCGAGTGAGCCACAAGCAGCAGCCTCGGTCGATCCGTAAGTTGTGTCTTTGCCCTGTCTGCGTGCGCTTCTGACAAGCACCTTTCACATCCGAGAAGCGGGGTGGTGCCTGCATCGGCCGGCGTAGGATGGCGCTTTCAGACAAGGTCGGATGCAGGTGCTTTGCTGTTGCTCAGCCCTCCTGGAGTTGCAGAAGATGCCATGGCGAAGCGGCACATCGTCAACTACATGCGGAGCAACTTCGACTCCTGGCTCGAGTTTGCCAACACGTCCAACAGCGCCGGGGGCCTGTCAAACCGTGAGATCCGCCCCAGTGACTTGCTCTTCGTCTGCGGCACGCTCAAGACCACACAGTGGGTCGTTGCCGCGTTCCACGGAAGCGAGTTCCGCAACAAACAGGGGCACGTCTCCGGACGCGTTGGACCCCATGGATTCGGAACGCGCGTCGAGGGGTTCTCTCCCCAGGTCCAGATCGCCGACACACACCTTCCCGACGAGTGGTGCATGGCCGGCCCCGTTCGCCTTCCCACCGCAGAATTGGAATCGCATGCGGACCAGTGCCTCTTCGTCCACTACTACAAAATGAAGCGCCGTTTCCTGTTGTCGGCGGAACCCATGCTGGCCGCTGCTGGTCCGGACCGACTGCCACCCGGAGCCCACGACTCGGGTCCGGATGCCAAAGTCCCGTGCCAGGCTACTGGAGCCTCCGCGTATGATGTCGACCACCACCGAAAGTCACATGAACGCGCCGAGGTATGTCTCGCTATTGTTTGCTGTGAGCGACGGCCGTTGATACAGTGTGTCCCACACCCTTCCAGGCGTACGACCCGGTCAGCGACCTCCTGAATTACATTTTACAGGTGCGTACCAGAGCGTTGCGCGAGGGGTGAGGGGCAAATGAGTCGTCTTCTTGAGAGGGGCGCTCAAGCTGATTGTTACTGTTACTGATGCCTGCATTGCAGACTTCCACAGCCGATATCGCCATCGCTTCTGACCTCGACCTCATCACACTGTTCAGAGTGAGAATCGACGTCTTTACATTGTCCCCGGGCGAGTAACGATAATGAGTGTTTTCCCGTGCATCACCCTAGGACTGGCCCACATTCCCCCACGACGTTCCCGCAGCTCTTGTGAAGTTGGCACCACCTGTCGAAGTTGACGACCATGGAGGTATGCGCTTGTTCCCCATATGACCATGCTCGCAATGGACATTAACGCCGCATGCGCATGTTGAACAGTCGGAAGTCTATGTGCGCCGGAGGCGGCGAAGGATAGCGGCGGGAGCTCCGAAGGTTGTAAACACTTCCACGATATTCCCCACAGCTCACCTTCCGACCCCTCCGTTTCTCGAGAAGGTGAGCCATCGATTTTTGTTTTTCGCCGGTCGAGTTTGGTTTTTGACGAAGTATTAATATTCCAGCTGCATCGGGTATGCATATGCCGCCGACTCGGACGCCGTGGCAGGGCATCGCACCCCCGGCACACTGGGGTTCAAGGTCCCCACCTGCCCCTCCCCAGGGACGCCTGTCTTCACTACACCCCAGAGATGGCACCAGCGTCATGACTGTCGACCTGCTAGGGGCGAAGAGGACGCGTAAGCCGCAGGAATGTGGTGGGCCAGGAGGCACGAACCAGGTCTGCCGAGCCCTGAGCCCACTTGAGGCTCGAGTCGCATGCCTGGTCTAAGGTGGGCACGGCGCGGACGTGTTTGGAGGCCAGTGCTGTATCTGAGATGCGCACAACAGTGTGGGTCGGTATCATGTTCGCTTGGGGGGTGGCGGATTACAGGGTCTCAATCTCCCCGTTCGCCCTCCCAGTTGAGCAAGGCGAGCGCGGGGAGTCCAGCCGTTCCGCTTTCCCATTCAATTTCTGTATGGATATGTGATATGCGATATGTGACACTTCCATTTCTCCTTCTCTTATATAAGGGTAGAATCACGATTGATAGGTAGACTGGTACGGTAGCGGTGAGTGGTTACCATAGTACGGCTCGGACCGGAAACGGTGGCTCGGCCATGCAGCGGCAGAAATGTCATTTTCGCTTCTGCAACTGCTGATCGTCGCTCATTCTCGGGCGGTCCATTTTCAAGGGTCAGCGGAGAACCAGACGCCACGTTTGCCACTTACAAATACCAATTTTAGACAGACCATGGGAAAGTACTTACGAGACACAGAAGACCGAGAAGCACTTGAAGGCGAGGAGCGTTGCTTAACTGGAGTCAGGGCTGGGGGGAGTCGCTCACCCACACGTGGTGGGCTTCGTAACTGTTACAATGAAGACCGCTGAGGAGATGCGGGGGATTCAATCTGGAATCGGGGAGATGGAGATGGGGCTGGGGGGTTGGAGAGAGATGGGCGCCGGGGAGGGTCAACGTCTGATCAGGTCATGATCAAGAGGAGCCCAATAGGTGGCTGTTTATTCCTGTTCACGGCGTGCATATCGAGATAATATGTCCCGCATTATGGTAAAGGTTGCTGTGAAAGTAATCTGAATACCTTCACCGTCCTCTATCATAGCATCTGTAAAACCCTTTGTCGACAGACCGTAAAGAATGGCGCGTACTGTGGTAAGCCAATATTCCGCTACAAAGGGGTATTACAGTTTTCATTGCGAATGATGGTAAAGATATTCAGATTACCTTTACTGTCACTTTTACAGCATTTCGGCTGAAACATTCTGATCTGCACCTAGTGTGTTGTGGAAGTGGCTACATTCATCGAATCTGCTGCGCATCACTATCATTCAATATTGCGTTCAACTTTCAAAGTTTCAACGCCTGCGCCGTCATCCGAACTCCCCGACACAGATGTCTCTGTGATGAGCTGTGCCCGTCTGTGGGCTCTCTTTGTCCGTTTGCAGGACGTGGCATCGGGTAATTTGGCATCCAAACGCTCTGTCCGCCAGGCTACTTACGAGTTTCTTCAGATCGTCGAGTCCAGCGGCAGCGGGGCCGGTACCGTGCCCTCCGATATACTTCAGTTTATCAGGTATGCCCTACTTATGTCCCACGAAAAGAACATGATGATAGAAGTGTAGGAATAGTTTTTCCTAGGGCTAGAAGTCGGACATCCTGAAACTTATTAATAGCGCCTTGACGTTAACGTTCCGCATCTCGGACATGACATGACATGCTGCGTATCTCGTCCGTGCGCGCATTGCGCAGCACGCTGACAAGCTTAAGCTCCCTCATATTCAGTCCCTCGGCGTGATGTGAGTTTCCTCCCTCTCTCCTCTGACCCACGGCTCGTGTTGTCTTGTCTTGTCTGACCGCGATGCAATCCCCGCTGTGCGGTATCCCGGTTAGCGTAGACCCTCACATCGTTATCGTGGCTATGGCGTACGCCATCGTCTTCGGTGTGTGCCTCCACCATCGCCGACTCTCACTCTGAGGATTGCTCACAACCACTCTGCACCACACGACAGCGACGACGACCTGCGGGCTCGCCATCCGCTCCTACATCCACATGTAAGGACTCATGATCATCGCATACCGAGGACGCCGAACACTCACATTCGGCTTGGAACCTCGGGTCCGTTCAGATTCGGCGGCCTTGGGCCCCCTACTGCGATCTCCCTCGCCGTCATCCTCACCTGGTACGCGCTCGACACCGCCTCCTGGGTCTTCCCCCTCGCGAACGGCATTCAGCTCTACCTGCGCGCCCTGGCCCGAGAAGGACGCTACGCGTCCTTTACCACCGCCCGAGAAGCCGTGCTGGTGTCCCCCGCCGCTGTGCTCATGTGCGCCACGCCCAGGTTTCTCGCGATCAGCGTGCGGATGCCACCGTCATCGTGCTGGGTCCGTTCGGTGCTGACTTTGCGAGGTACGCAATAGATACTCGTCGGCGAGGTGATCCTGTGGTGGCACGTGTGCGTGGAGTGGAAAGGGAACAGGGCGGTCGTGGGTCTGTGCGCGGTGGTTCTCATCGTGACGACTGGTGAGTCGACGTTGACGAGCCCTCTACAGCGACGGTCGCTGACAAGTCCTCGATCAAGTGCTCGTGGGCGTGACGATCGGCCGCCTCGAGATCATGAAGTCGCCCCCAGTCCGGCTTGCGGTCGTGTTCTTCCTCGAGCCCGATGGGATGGCCACCGCGGTGTGCGTGTTGATATCCAGCCTGGTCGCCGGCATGCTCCTCGACTCGAAGACAAGGTATGGACAATTTCATAGACTCGCCCTCGCCCTCTGCAATGTCTCATGCTCCAGCATCATTTAGGACCCGCGGGGTTCCGCAAAACGCAGGGCGTAATAAATCCCTCAAAAGGATCTCTCGTCTCTTCGGCGCAGCCGACCTCGCGCGCTGGTCGCTCGTGGCCGGAACAGCCGTCGGCGCATTCTGGGTACGTCAGCCTGCTGGCCCTGCCCCCCTCCCTGTCCTCCACACACACACATACGCTGATCTCGCTGACGAACCACGGCGAGCAGCTCATCGTCGCGGCATACCGGACCCGGATATGGACGACGCTCCGGAACGACGCCCCGAGCTGGTCCCTCTGGAACTTCGCGCTCTTCGTCGCGACCGCGTCGTGCATCCGCGTCCCGTGAGTCCTTCCCCCCGTCCTTTGATCTCGCAGTCTTGGCCTAACGTCGAATGTCACGGTCTGGGTTGGCACAGGGCGCTAGTGTGGCTGCTCCCACAGTCGTTCAAGGCAGATGAGGATGTTGGCGCGCCATGCACGCGCAGAAGCTCCGGATGGCTAGGGGAGGACTCGGATGACGGCCTCTCCGACGTCGAAATGCAAGTGTGCGCAGGGCGCGCGAGCTCCTCCGAACTGTTGTTCGTCTACGAGAGCTCGGAGTCCGAGTCGGACGCAGAATCACAGTCGCAAGAAGTCCCAATCTCTTGAGCAGGCTCGCGCAGGAGATGGGCCGCTGGATGGTTGAAGTGTGCATGTGATCGCAGGTCGCGGGGATCGAGGCAAGGAGCTGCGATGATGGACCGTCACCCGACCCCTGGCACCCCCAGAGGTCTGGCGGGTGAGGACCGCGCCCAGTTCAAGACATACAACCATCCACATCCAACCAGGAGTGCTGGAGCTCAGCGCTCAGCGCGTCAGGCGTGCTTCTGCGCACGTCCGCACCCACGACCTGTCCCGGCCAGAGCAGCGGGCCTTGGCAACGTATGCCCCTTCCAGTTTCAGCTTGTATCGCCCTCCCCCGTGCGAGTCGATCTGCCCTCACCCTTGTCGGCCCCTTGGCCTGCCTTTCCTCTTTTGCCCTCATCTGCGCGTGTTCGTGAGCGAAGCGCAAGGCTCGCGCATACTGCGCTCTGCATACTAGAATCTTCCTCGTCCGTGGCCGGTCGCACTCAGTGTCCATCGCGCGCACAGATCAGATGCCCAGCGCTCATGAGTCATGAGCCACGACGCGATAACGTGACCGCGTCTGATGCACATGCACGACCGCCGTGCCTACGTTGTGAGGATTCACGTTGGGAGCATGAAGTGGAGGACGGTGGAGGTCCTGGCTGTAAGATATTTATACTTCTGTACATGTCCTTTTTCGTTGTTAATTCGACACAGGCACTTTTAGTCTCCCGGGCCTCTCCCTCTCTCTGCAGGGCCACGGAAGAAGGTTAAATACGCAAGGCAACTTGAGGGAGTGCAACGGACGCGGCGACGCAAAGGAGCGTGCAGTTACGTGCCCGAGACTCGTTTCCGTGAGTTTCAAGTCCTACGACGCTTCTTTTGCCCCCATGGCCATCGCTCGGTAAGCATTCCCGACCAGCTTGAACTCGTCTCAACTTTCCAAACACCGCACCATTCACCGAGAATATGATGTAGCTTTAAAAACAAAACTAAGACTGCTTGGACGCGGCCGCGACGACCGCCTCGTGGCCGAGGTCGTCGTCCCCATAGAAGAGCGCCGACGTGCGGTCCTGGACCTCGAGGTCCGTCTCCAGCGCACTGAGGTCGATCGCGGCGTTCTGCTCTGCGATCCCTCCGATGAGCTTCTTCGCGACCTGTGGCCACAGCACCGTCCAGCATCAGCACCCTGGCACCTTTAGCGTACATCAGAGCCGGGGCACGCACCCTGGCCGCGAGCGCAGGGTTGGGCTCCGCGCCGCCAGGCATCGTCGCGAGGTAGAGGTCGAGCGTCTCGAGGTGGCTGATGATGTGTGTGCCCTCGCGCTTGAAGAACGCCGTCGACAGCCGCGCGGGCTGCAGCCCGTGGATCGCCTCGATCAGCTTCTTCTTCCTGCCCTAGCCATCAGCAAGCCGGGTTGGGGACGACGATGGGGAAAAGGGGGGGGGAAGGAAGGCACTTACTGCTCTGCGCCGACGATGGCCTCGATGACCCCGGCGATGACGGTGATGACGAGGCCGATGGCGCCGAGGATCTTGAAGAAGGTGCTGATGCGGCCGGCAAGGGTCGCTGCCTTGGCCGCCTCGCCGAACTCCTCGCCCGCTTCCCCTGCTTCTGTGCGCGCAGGAAGAGACCGTTAGGCGTGCCACTGGCACTGGAGTGGCGCCCTCCAGGTTCGAGTTGGAGTGCCTGCCCACGACTCACCTTTGATCGTCCGCTCCGCGGCCTCCGCCTCCGCAGCGATCTCCATCGCGGCTGTGGTTACCGAACCGCGATGGTAGTCAGTGGGATGGGTCTCGGATCCAGAGGAGGAGCAGACAGTCACCTGTGGTAGCTGCGCGGGAGCCCTCCTCAGCGGCCTTGAAGAAATTCGCCATCCATTTGATGTTCACCATGCGCACGCCGAAGCGGGCGACGTTGAGGACTGCCTTGCCTGCAAAGCTCGCTCTGCATGAGCAGGCGGGCGAGGGCGGGATCGAGGCATGGACACACCGTACGCCGAGCCGCTAAGGACGCCCTCTGGAGCTAGCAGCAGTCCGGCGATGAAGTACGTGGTGTCGAAGCTCTGTTATGATCACGAGAACCCTGGGGTCAGATTGCAGCGCCATAGCAGGCGCGCGCACTCACGCTCTTGGTGTCCTTGACAGTCTTGATGAGCTATCGTTATCATCATCCAGGTGTATCAGCACCCGAGGTCCCCACTCCGATCCAGACGCAAGTGAGGGGAACAACACGAATACGAATACGAATACCTACAGCCTCGAACACCTTCTTGTCGCCGGGGGTCATCTTGGCCGCGGCGGCGTTGATCACGTCGTCGACATTAGCCATGCCGTGCGCCTTGAGGAGGGCGTCGATGGCGGGGCGGTACTTCGCGTTCTTCTCGTCCATCCTGTGGCCGATGTTCTTGACGTCGGTCTGCAGGTTGGCCATGCTGTCGACGAGCTGCTGCAGGCGCGTCGCGCGCTTCTCGTTGTCTGTCAGTGAGGGGCAAAGGTCCGTAAGCAACGGTCATAAGGCAGCTCGGGCAATGAGAGGACCGTGCTAAGTGAGGCATACCTGGGTAGAAGACCATGTTGAACTCGTGGTAATGTCGTGAAAGCTGTTAGGTGCCGAGTCCTGCTGAGCGCGACGCGCAGAGCTACCGTTCTTATATATTCGACATGACGTGTGCTGGGCTGAGATGGCTGGAGATTATTCTGAGGCCACGCTGTTTAGACAACGCCGGTGCGACGCTAGCTAACTTACCTCACTGATCCCATGCAATGCAACACGTTGAGCCGATTTGCTTCCTGGTCGCGGTAAAATGCTGACGAATGGGAATCGCTCCAGTACCAGCGTTTTTCAAGTTTGAAGCTGGTTCCCTGAGAGAATGAATGACAAGTCAGGGTCGTTGGATAATGCTCCACGTTCAGCCAAACCGGGCAAGTATCTGTCATGTGTACGTACTTTGGCTCCATCGGAGGATGGCTGATGATTGGTGGCTCGACCGTGCACTGACATGACACGGACGTGGAGAATGGTAGGGAACACTGGCGATTGGTTTTTAAGCAGGTAAGCGCAAAAGCGCTGAACATCGTGTTTCCGTGAATGGAGGAACGACTCCAGTGCCAATACCGCGTAAGTGATGCGCTTATGAGCAAGGAATAAGTGCTGAGTACATAAATACCTGGGTATACATTTGATACGTTGTTGAGAACCCTGGTATATGCGAGATCCGGAGCTCAGGTGTGCTAACGAACGGATGAGAAACTGGAGGCATTGTTCAAGTTGCCAACTGGGAAGCAGGATGACTGCCGCGGCCATGCAAGCGAGACGAATAACGTGTCATCTTCTGAAAGATGTGTGTGAGTCTGAAAAGACGCTGACTACGGCGGGTCAGCGCAAATCCCGGATCTTCATGGTTCTAGGAATCGCTCACTGTCACAAAGTTCCAGTCTTGCGACTGGATCGCTGTCAGATCCTATTCAGTTACGGCTATCGGCCACTCGCAAGGCCACCTTCCCAAGCCCGACAGCGTCTCTCAAGTTCGGTGATGTGACTCGCCGGAAGGCGTCAAGTAAGCTCCACTTGGTGCGCACGTTCGGGACAATGATTAGTAGCAGGTCCTGAATAATATAATGGAGGTGTGTCCCTAAGAAGGACCGAAGAAAAGGGATGGATGGACGAGGAGTAGACCATGAAGCATCAACGCCTTGCTTTTCCACCAGCTCGGAGATCCCCCAGCACATTCGCACACCAGCGTGATGCATAGGATGTCCGACTCGCGCCGCGACTGGACGTCTAACATCGTCAGAGGTTCTTGCACGCCTAACAAGGCAGAAGTCGGGGTCGAGGTCATTGTCCCCAGGCAGTAGTCTTCGAGGGACTCGAGCTGCTCCTGCCCTCGTGCTTGTAGAACGCGGTCGTGAGCCGCGATGCCGGCAGTGCATAAATCGTCGTGATCAGCTTCGCCTTCCTGCGGTGCATCCGTCCCTCATGAGCATCATGAGTCACCCCAGTTTGAGCTACGGGGGAGGAGGGGGAGGGGGAGCAGAGGGCTTATTGCTCAGAGCCCGTCGCCCGAGCTGAGGGCGACGCCGCCGAGCATCTTGAAAAACTTGCCGATGCGGCCCATCCTGTCCCTGGTTACGGTGTCTGCAACCAGAGGGAGCGAAGTGGATTGGGGCAGCAGAGGCATCTTCTGCCTTGGCGGCGATGTTCCTCGCAGCTGATGGAGGAGCGTGATTTTATCAGTAACAGCAACACTTGTTGGCACAGGCATAACGACGGTGACCGGAGGAAGAGAGTGACTTGAAGAGTTTCTTCGGCGGCGTGTGCCTCAGAGATTTGAAAACCCCCAAGATAAACTCCGTGTATAACGAATACGACTATCATTTCACAAGGTAGTGATATTGTAGTCAAGTAGTGAGTCAAACGGGAGATGAGCACCGGAAACGACGAAGAGCCGCCCATGGCATGGTGGTGCTCCGTACCCGCCTCTTGTCGGCTATTTCCGGTGGGCCCAGCCACGTCGGGTCCTTTGCGACTGCCGTTGCTCGCTAGCTTACTCTTTGATTCCTCGATGGATGAGTAAGTAAATGTTTGCTTTTCTGAAGTACCAGTGCTCAGTGAAAATGTATTGGTATGAAAAAGGATACGGTTCATTGTTTTCTACAAGATACGTGTTTGGTTGACCGTCCTTTCCCAAAAGTCAACATCGACACAAATGACAACCCTGACGGCTTCATGGCGGCGGGGCCACCAAGCATCTTCCTTGATGTTGAATACGTACGTACTTCGGGGAGCTCAAAATGCCGGTCCCACCTTAGCGATGCCTGCATGTCACAGTACAAGCCTTCCAAGGCGGGGAACCATGATCGACTAGACGTGGTGGACAGGGAACAGTGAGGTAAGTAAGTTACTTCGTGTGTTTCGCGCGCTGCGACACACCGGCGGTATATAAACGGCGAGCGCTCACGTGCAGAATATTGTTGCCCTCGACATTTTTGTTAGAGATAATCCATGGCCCGCGTATATAAGGACTCCCATTTTCCACCTTTGCGGCTGCACATCTCAGCATCTAACGGTTCTTGCGACATTACGACGAATTCAACATGGTGTTCTACCCAGGTGATCCAATACAGCCTCTCCATCCTGCCCTTGTCCAACTGTTGCTCACACCTCTTTTACTGCCAGACAATGAGAAGCGTGCGACGCGCCTGCAGCAGCTCGTCGACAGCATGGCGAACCTGCAGACCAACGTCAAGGACATGGGCAAGGATATGGACGAGAAGAACACCAAATACCGCCCCACCATCAACAAGCTGCTCAAGGCGAACAACATGGACTCTGTCGACGACTTGATCAACAAGGTCGCGGCCGAGATGACCCCAGAGGAAAGGAAGGTGTTCGAGGCGGTATGTCGTCTGCTCCTCTCAGCCATACTTCCGCAAGTGTAACAGCGAGTTGATGCGCCCTTGTTACGCAGCTCGTCAAGACCGCCAAGGGCAGCAAGGCGGTCAGTCTCCTTCTCTAGCGTGGACTACTGTTTACTGACTATGACGCGCTAGGGATTCGACACCACCTATTTCGTCGGGAGCTTGCTCATGGTGCCCGAGGGCGCCATTCTCACCGGTCTGTCGTTCTGCATTGTACAAGTACCAGTGCCCTTCTTATCCACTCGGCCCCTCCTCCCCCCGTCTGTCCTCCAGGCAAGCTCGCCATCGCCATCGCCAAGTGGGGCACGAAAATGGTCAGTCTGAAGGCCCTCGCGGACTTCTTTAAGGCCGCCGAGAGTGGCACTGAGGCTGCTGCTGCAGGTACGTCGCGGTCACTCCCCTAGTGTCTCCGTGAGTGTGCTCATCCTGCATTTCGCGACCTATGTAGCGGCGGCAGAGGCTGCAGCCGGGGCCGAAGAGGCTGAAAAGACTCTCCAGGGTAAGTCTAAGTCTTGCCACCACACCGCCATCATACCAATGCAGCTCACTGACGAGGGGCATACTACATACACACGGACACTGGCAGGGGCGGGTGAGGCTGGCGTGGAGGTCAGTAGGTCGATGGTTTGGCTGGGCCGCCTAGGAACGTTCTTCAAGGTCCTTGGCGCTGTTGGCTTCGTCATTACCCTCATCGCCGGCATCATCGAGCTCGTCGAGGGCGAAGAGCAGTACGTCCGAGTCGCTCCTCTCGTACGCTGCAGGTCGAATGTAGCTCCCGGCGCTGACGGCTCCCTGGCAGGAAGCGGAAGCTGATCACGGCTATACACGGGCTGCAGCCGGCGCGGCTGACGACGGCGTTCTTCAAGAAGGAGGGGACGAAGATCATGGAACAGCTCACGACGCTGCAGCTCTACCTCGACGCCTCGCCCGGCGGGTCGGACCCCGACCCCACCATCGCAGCCTACGTGAGTCCCTGCCCGTGCCTCAGGTTCCATCATGGTCTGCGGGCGCATCAGTGCTGACTGGAGGGTTTTCGCGACGGACAGATCGGGAAGAAGCTCGTCAAGAAGATCGCCGAGGAGCACGCGGCGATCGACCTGAACGCGCTCGAGGGGGAGCTCGAGACAGAGGACCGCTCGTCGACTTTGTTCTATGGCGGCGACGACCTCAGTCGCGCCGAGGTCGTTGCGATCGCTGCCCCTGATACGAAATAGTTTCTCGCTTGGAAGTTGGGTCAGCTTCACACCGTCTGCCTCGTACTGTACGAGTATCGCGATCGGTCTCTACAGTCCTAGTACTCTCTGACGACACATGAAATGTAGTTCCTCTATGTCCTCAAATTTTAGAAGGACCGCAGTACCCGCCACAATGCCGAGTAACATTATTCGTTAATCCTAGTGCCATTCTTGCAGTGGTGCTCATGATGGAACAGCAACCTGCCTCACGTCACCTCACGTAAAGTCACCCGGGCTCAACCTCACTCCGGACGACTCGGATCCGCCTGGAATACGCTAAGATACAACAGCAGACGTTACGTACGTCACCTTTTATTGAGTGCCCCGGGCATATCAAAACACCTACCAATGACGCTGGCTGACATGTCATCAACACAGGGAACCAGAGTCTCAAATCGTGAGATTGGCATCCCGTTCTTCGCAACTGCATTTCAAAGCAGGGAACAAAGGCAGCATGTACCCACTAGTATCCGGGTTGTGGGGAATCAATGAGGTAAGTATGCCTAGCGTACAATGCATGACAGGCCTGCATTCAATGGATTGACGGGTGCCATTCTGCTAACTCGGCGATAGGGTTTCCCGTCCTCTGGGTAAGAATCAACTGGCAACCGTGCATATAAGACCTCGAGTTTAATCAGGAATCTTCAGCAACATTGCGGTTCGCCTCTCCGGCTCACATATAACCTCTCCGTCCCTGCATACTCTCCCGCGTTCCGGTCACCATGGGGCTCTTCTACCCGGGTAAGTCGCCTTCCTGCGTTCCCCCCGTACGCAGTACACTGAAATTCCCGACAGACAACCCAAAGCGCGCGGCCCGCGTGCAGCAGCTCGTCGACAGCACCAGATACTTTCAAGCGAACATCCAGGATGTCGGCCGGGAGATGGACAAGAGGAACGCGCAATACCGTCCTGCTATCGACGCCCTCCTCAAGGCGCACGGCATGGCCAGCGTCGACGACGTGATCAATGATGCTGCTTCCAAGATGTCTCCGGATGAGAGGAAGGTGTTCGAGGCTGTCAGTTTTAGCCACGGTGGTCTCCGGCCCGGGGGTTCGTTGCACCGAGTCTGAGGGTATGCGCTGACATGCTCGGGAAATTTCGTAGCTCGTCAAGACAGCGAAGAGGACCAAGAGCGTCAGTATTCGCCCCAATGTCTTCTCGATTACATCTAGCTGTCGTTACTAATTTCGGAGTGTCGCGTGCTAGGGCTTCGACACCACGTACTTCGTCGCCGGGCTACTGATGGGATTGAAAGGTGCTGCCTTCACCGGTGAGCCATCCCGCCGTCGTCAAAGCCCAACTCTGTGGCCATTTTATCGATTGCTCAAACCTGCTTTCCCTTCTTCCAGTGAAGGCGGCGATTTCCATCGCGCAATGGGGCATGCGCATGGTGAACGTTATGAGCCTCGCCAACTTCGTCAGCGCTGCCGAGGGGGGCGAAGCTGCGGCTGCTGCAGGTGCTTAATCTCTTCTTCGGCTCTACTCCAATACTCGTCTCTCCAACCTCGGGCTTGCGCTTACTTACTCATTACCATATAGCCGCAGCCGAGATCTCCGCTGAGGCTGCGGAGGCTGCAGAGGCCCTGGAAGGTAAGTTGTATTTTGTATCAGTAGCGACTTTTGGCAGCTGACGGCGAACCCGAGGTGTCAGTGAGGCGGCGGAGGCAGCGGGGGTCGCAGCAGACATCGCTGGGGCTGCAACGATAGTGGGAAGCATCAGCATCGCCCTAGACTTCTTCGCCGGAGTGGGCCTCCTCGTGGGACTCGTCGCCGCCCTCGTCGACGTATTCGAAGGCGCAGAGCAGTAAGTCCCGTCCATTATTCCGGGTCCCTCGACTATCTATATCACTGTGCAGCGAGGGTGGGAGATCTAGATGCTGACCGAGCCAATGCAGGAGGAGAAAGCTCGTCAACGCAGTCCACCACCTGCAGCCGGCGCGGCTCACGATGGCACGCTTCGAGAAGGAGGGCATACACATCATGGACCAGCTCCTGACGCTCAGCTTCTACCTTGCGGTGTCACCTGGGGGCTCGGAAGCCGATGCCGCCATGGCGGCCAAGGCGAGTCCACTCTGAACTTTCTTAGCCTCGCTTAACGCTGATACAGCATTTTCGGCGGTGTTACAGCTTGCGAAGAAAATGGTGTCTGATATTAGTGCAAAGAACAGCAAGATCGACCTGAATGAGCTCGAGTCGGAGCTCGAGGCACAGGACCGCAAGGCCTCCAACTTCTATGGCGGAGCGGACTTGAGCCACGATGCGGTTGTCGCTGAGACCTCGAAGGCCTGACACTGACGTTAATCGCGGAGGGTTTATTCAGTATCACTGTTGACCAAGTTCGGCGTTTGGTTTGCGTCATAGCTACGACTGTGTGCTTGGAAACAGGAATCTGATCAGGCATTTGTCGTCGAGAACATGTGCTGCTCGTCCTCGCAGGAGTCTGTAGTCACTCTCACGGGCCAGCGCAGAGGGAATATTTACTAGCAAGATATTGAGACATGACCATCCGGTATACACCACACATCATGGAGATTGCACATGCCAGTTGTGGGTGCCATCAACGAAAAGGTCAGATTATCTATGCATTGCATCCTGTGACCTGCCTCCCGTTAAGACCGAGACGTTATATAGTCTCGGTCATCGGTTACCAGCCGCGTTTCCCAAGATGTGACTGGACAGAAGGCGTCAAATGACCTCCACCGGGTGCGCGTCCCCAGGAACTGCGGTTGGTAAGTAGCAGGTTCTGGATAATACAACGGCGAAAGCGTGTCCGACACGATGGACTGCAGAGAGGGGAGGCATAAGGAACGTACCCCGAATCATCGATGTCTTGTTTGTTCCGTCGGGGTCCGCCAGCACATCCGCGAACCAGCATCATGTTGTCAGAGATTTCCGGGCACGTCTGTAGTTCTTGCAGTGTTAGTGTTGCGCATGCACGCCGATCGAGGGCATGTAAGGAGTCCACCACTCGCATTCAATTCGCCTTTTAGGCCCCTCCTCGAGAATACAAAACGAAAGCCTGAGAGCGAGAGGAATCACCCTATCCTTCAACGTCAACGATCACTTGCCGCTCCGACTCGCCAGACTCAGGACGAGTGCGTCTGCTCCGCGTCAGCGATGACCTGGTCCCGGCTGAGGTCGTCCCCCCCATAGAACAGGCTCGACGAGCGGTCCTGGCTCTCGAGGTCGTCCTCGAGCGGCCCGAGGTCGATCGCAGCGTTGTCCGTCTGGATGTGCAGGATGATCCGCTTCGCCTGCTACAATTCCCCGCGGTAGTCTCACGTCAGCATGCCACCCAACACCTGGAGGAGAGAAGGGGGGGGGAGGGAGGGAGGGAGGAGGGACGCACGCGGGCAGCGTAGTCGGGGTCGGGGTCGGACCCCCCGGGCATGGCGTCGAGATAGTCGTCGAGCGACTCGAGCACGTTCATGATGCTCGTGCCCTCCTGCTTGTAGAACGCCGTGATGAGCCGCGCCGGCTGCAGCGCGTGGATCGCCGCGATCAGCTTCGCCTTCCTGCCATTCCCGGGGCGCGTGAGCATCCCCGTTTTGTGCCGCGGTGGGGGAGAGGGAGAGGGAGAAGGAGAGAGGGCTTACTGCTCAGCGCCCTGGACGAGCTCGATGATGCCGGAGATGAGGGTAATGACGAGGCCGACGCCCCCGAGCACCTTGAGGAACGTCCCGATGCGGCCCATGAGCGTTGCGGCCTTGGCGGCCTCCTGCCCGACCTCGCTTGCATCGCTGGTCCCTGTTGACGTTTACGGTTATGCGTGCGGGTCAGCGGCCGTGTCAGTGTGGAAGGGCATTAGACTTGGATGCGCACCCTGGAGGCCCTTCTCGGCATCCTCGGCCTCGGTAGCGATCTCGCTCGCAGCTGTGGAGGAGCGTAGTACATTTGTCAGTAATGAAGATGCTAGTGGTTGGCAGTACGGGTACGGGTACGACGTGACATTGACCCGGGAAGGAAGAGAGAGAAGAGGGCCCCGTACCTTCAGCGGCAGCTTGCGTGCCCTGCCGGGAGGCCTTGCAGAAGTTGGCTATGTTCTTCAGGCCGACCATGCGCGAGCCCCAGCCGGCGATTGTGATCATCTGGGTACCTGTACAGTGCAGAGCAGGGGGGTGGGATGCGTGAGCTGCGGCAACCGATAGAGGAACTGGGGCAATGGCGAGGCGACGGACCGGTGAGGGCGACGCCTTCGGGCACCATCAGCAGGGAGCCGACCAAGTACGCGATGTCGAAGCCCTGTATTACGACAAGGAAAATGAGCACAGCTCTATGGTTAGATGTGGTGAACGTGGGGACTGACGCTCTTGCTCGCCCTGGCCGTCTTGATAAGCTGTAGAGTGCCTCAGCGCACAGCTAGGTCAGACAGACTCGACAAAGGGGGGAAGCTTACGGCCTCGAAGACGGTCCGCTCCTGAGGGGTCATGCGGCTCGCGGTGGCGGCGATGAGGTCGTCGATGGTGGCCATGTTGTTCGCGCGGAGGAGGGCGTCGATCGCGGGGCGGTACTGCGCGTTCTTCTCGTCCATCTTGTCGCCGATGTCCTTGACGTCGGTCTGCATGTTCGCCATGCTATCGACGAGCTGCTGGAGGCGGTTTGCGCGCTTCTGGTTGTCTGTCGGGGGTGTGAGCACGTTGTGATGAAAAGAAAAGGTGGAACAAGGAGAGCAGGATTGGATTACCTGGGAAGAAGACCATGATAGGGTGGTTGGACTTATGGCGTTGGGGGTTGGAGAGAGGCTGTTGTGTTGGGATTTGTCTTGGTGAGACGTTGGCGAACTGGAGACTTTTTATAGGAACCTGGCTCTCCGGTGCTTCAGACCACGAGAAACGAACGGGTTGGAGAGACCGCAACCTTGCCTATCGTGGGGCACGGGATGTGTGTGTCCTGACAGAACGTTGAGACGCGGCCAACCCGAAGGTATTGTAAAGGTTCGACAGCTGAAACCACTCAACCTACGGGACTCTATGGGCCCCTCCGACGATTTTCACTGCATTTTTGCGGTCACACCCTCGACGATGAGTCGGAGATAGCCTGGAATTGCCATAATTTCTGTGTTCCCGGTGATGGCCACGACATGGTGTGGGACGGAGGCGAACATTTGGCGTCTGTGGGCCCTGTCACCGGTCGGTCCGGTGGGCTGAATGACAGGTGGACGCGGGGAAATGGCCGAACTGAAGCTGTATCTCCGCCCCCGCACGCGTCTCGCCGCTTCGACGGAACGCGCTAGATCGGCAGTAGAGTTGGACAGAGGGTCCACAGGCACAGGCGAGGACGTCCCACGAAACGGTCGGGCTTCTGGACGCCTGGAAGTACCCGGCCGAAGCATGTCATGGGTCGGAGCGCTGCATCATCCAAGCGCGGGAGAAGGGGAAGCGATCTGTGAGTGGTTGACAAGCATCGAGCAATGCATCGTTAGACAAACCTAGGGCGGGAATCGACCAGTGGTTTGGATGACCACACAGTGCCACCCAGCAACTCAGACTTGCCATTCTACTCGGTAGCGGCGATTCAGACCCTGATGCTAATTCGGAGCCTGGACTCCTGTGGCCACCGTGGAAGAGTTGTCCTAATGGTGTAGGATGGGGTGTGCAGCGAGTGCTGAAAAAATGAAAAGAAAAAATAACAACTGGTGAATGATGTCGAAACCATGGGGTGTGTTGCGCCACATTGTCGCATTTCGCCTCGGTCTACCGTCTTCCGCCGTCTCCGGAGATGTAGTAAGTATCAGCGGCGACTGTTGTACCCAGTGCCACCCGAACGGCAGAGGCATCTGGTGCGGAGTGTGGGAGGACAGCACGAGAGGGTAACCATCCGCTGCGAGTGAGCAGATATCTGGCATGAGTAAACTGGCCTCCGATGCGAGTGGGTGCCCATCCGGCGTGAGTGAGTGGTTAAACCCTCCAGCACGAGTGGGATCCCATCTCGGGCCGTCGTAAGTGCATGCCCATCCGGTGTGAGTGTGCACACACCGAGGACAGAAGCAGAGACAACGATATGCGGAAACTTTTATACACTAGGGCCGCAGGAGTACTCACTGAAAGGTAGCCACAGGCATGATATCATACGAGCTTCCATAAGCTCTACCATCCTTGGAACCACCGTTAACTTGGTGGCCCGTCCCTGGCAACTTGTTGGTGCGCCTTCATTCGGCCCCCTTTCCAGGCCATATTGTACCGCGGTGGATAAGAGTGCAAAAGACAGCGGAAACAATAGTTTGCGAAAGCGGAGAGATAGGGCAAACAAATGCCAGTAGAGACTGGTTCGAGACCAGTCTCATAAGCACGAGACTTAGCCGGGAGACTGCGAGTTCTTGTTTATATATATATATATATTCTCGTGTATTGGCAGTATCTACACATACAGAGCAACGTGTAAACAGGGGAGACTGCGAGTTCGACAGTGTATGATACTCATACTGCAACAAAGTACGCTTCCTATCCGGCCCGGTCGCCCTGTCTACGTCGGCCCGCCAAAACGGGAAGCCTGCTCCGGTCTGCTCCGATCACTCCAGTCACGCACGCTCCGCATCATGATCGCCTCCGCGAGTCTTTGCAAGTTCCAACCGACGACTATGGTAGCTGGAGTATCTTGGAGCAGTCTACAACTTCATATATGGATTCTCTCGCTGTTTTATAGCCAGCCACTGGAGCTCGCTGCAACCGCAACACCTGGTACGTCATCACCATTAGTGTAGTAGCATTCTCAGCTAACAGCACTCGGACCTGCCAGTGAAGCTTGAAGCGTGAAGAGGAGATGACGGCTTCTCGCAATTTTTCGTTTTGATGCTTCCAAAATACAATTTTTTCAGCCATACGACTATTCAGCACACCAACTTCAAGGACATTGGCAAGGAGCGAAGTACTGCCCCACCATCAATAAGCTGCTCAAGGCAAACAACGGGGACTGATTTGACGACCTGATCAACAATATAGCGTCCCAGATGGCCCCGAAGGTGAAGGTTCTTGAGGCAGTACATTACCCGTTCGTCTGATGAAACCTCTACCAGATACCTCTAGGCGGTGCGGCGAGCTGACGCAATTCTTGTTCCACACTGGCAGCTCACGTCAAGGCGATAAAGAGCAGCAAGGCCGCCTGTCCTTGGTACAGTATTCCTCTTCGCTGCATTGTGCCGTTTGCTGACTGCGACGCGCTACGTCTCGACACCATAAATATTATTGACAGCCTCCTCATGATGTCAGAAGGCGACATCCTCACCAGTCGGCCATCGTGCACCTCCTCGCAGCTCAGGTGCTTCTCCCCCTCCCCCCAGACTGCTCACACGCATTTTTGTCCTCTACGCAAGCTGTCCACCGCCCTTGCGGACTTCCTGAAGAGTACCGAGAGCGGCACTGAGACCGCTGCCGCAGGTACGTCATTTCGTCTTCTCTCAGTGTCTCCGAGTTCCTCTGTCTGGTATACTCAGCGGCCAGTCTCAGCACGTTTTGCAACGTAGCAGCGGCGGAGGGTACTGCTAGCTCTTAAGAGGCCGAGAAGACTCTACAGACTGAGTGAGTGCGGGTCCTCGACACAACCAGTGCCGGTTGCTGACGAGGGACCCACTGTACTTGTATCTTCAGTAGCGGGTAAAGTCAGCAGGTCGATGGTCCGGCTGTGCTCCCTCGCCTCGGACGTTCTTCAACGTCCTGGGCACCGTTAGCTTCGTCGCCACCGTCATCGCAGGCGTCATCAAGCTCTTCAAGGGCACAGAGCAGTCCATCGTGTTGCGCATCCCTCGTGTTCATGTTCGTAGCACCCGCTGGCAATGCCCGTCACTAGCCCGCAGGAAACGGAAGCTGACCACGGTGATCCACAGGCTGCACTGGCAGCCAGCGCGACTGACGACGGAGTGCTTCAAAAAGGCGGGTACGAAGATCATGGAGCAGCTCACTGCCCTGCAGCTCTACCTCGACGCTCTTCGTCGCTCACGGGTGCACATGAGAGCCACTGCGTATGAGTCAGACTGTGCATGGTCCGTTCGCTCACGCAAAGACGGATCCATAGCAGATCACTGTATGAGACGACAGAACAAGCGGACAAGACATGCGCTGTACTGTTCCCGGTCTGCAATCCACAATATTTAGGCTCGATTGGACGTACGGAAACAGTAGAACTCGCTCACCTCGCTAGCATCGCGTAGGTCGGAGTCTATGACCGGTTCGTGCGGCGGGCCCTCACCTCGTCGGGAAAGGCTCAATGACCGTCGTCACAGTCGTCGGGGTGCCGCTCACCGTCACGACGGCGGTAGTTGTGTAGGGTGCGTCGATGGTCCAGACCTCCGTCGTGGTGTGCCCGCCGAAGGTTTCCGTGATCGTGGTCACATAGTCAGCGTGAGGGCCCTTGGCAGGTGATGCGGCCGCTTGTGGAAGGCTTAGCACGGCTGCACGCTTGCGGACGTGCGAAGCGCAACACTCACCGAAAACGGCGAGGGCAGCAGTCAAAACGAGGAGCTTGACAGAGAACATGGTTATGGTCGTGAGAGTGTGGCGTGGCTCGAACGTCCGTCTCCTTGCCTTGCGAGGAAGAAGCTGGGGTGGAGGATGCTGCGAGGGGAACCATTGGGGCAATTTATACCCTTCGTCGCCGCGCCGTGATTACGTACATCATGTACGTTGTGTTGCAGTGGCAGCTGGCCAGAAAAACCCGTGAGGTACTGAAAACGCACCTAGGCCGATGCGATTCCCATAAGGCCGTCTCCCCGCCAATTCACTCGGGAGATTGCCGCCCATAGTTTTTGCTTTGGCCGTGACCGGCGGATGAACGAGCTTGCCAAGAAAAAGATGGTTGGTTGACTACTGGTCGCTCGTGAGCACGGCGGGGATAGAGACCTGTGAAGTTGTGAGGGGCTCTGAGGTCTCGGATATTATCTAAAACAAAAACTTCCCTTGTTCCATAGGAGATCGCATGCCAAGTTCAAGATATGCAGCTGTTAAGCCCGAAGCGTTGGAAACCGTGGATTTGAAGGCATGCCAGCTGAGACGCTACTTCTCCAATAAGCACGAGCCTGCGATGGTTCCAGTACTTCAGCAATTCGAGGATATTCTTGACGAGGTTGGCAGCGCCAAAGCGACTATGGGTGACGGACGTAGACCTCGCCGGAGCGCGCATCCGTTGGAGAAATCCCCAACAGACAGACGCTTATCGTCGTC
This sequence comes from Ganoderma meredithae, assembly GCA_022814645.1. Lineage (NCBI taxonomy): Eukaryota > Fungi > Basidiomycota > Agaricomycetes > Polyporales > Polyporaceae > Ganoderma > Ganoderma meredithae. The sequence continues at coordinate 2,825 of JAKLMY010000352.1, read as the reverse complement.
CGGCAGACGGATGCGGAGGTAGTCGTGCTTGAGCAGGCGGCGATAGCCCTGAAGGCTTCAAGCCGATCTCCCGGCCCTTCGTTGCTCCGGCTGGTGGTGTGCACGTTCCCGCATCTCGAAGGGCATTGATCTTCGAGTGACAGTATGAATGCGTGTAGATTATTCGCTCACTCCATATGTCGCTTCAACTAGACTGCTATGTCCCGGTCACCAATAATCGCAATCCGTGGGAGGTCTAGCGATGCTTGACCACTGCGGAGAATGGTGGTGTGTCAACCGTTAGGTGACGAAAGGATGAGCAGTCGGAGGGAGACGTACCCGGCGAGGGCGCGGAGAGTGGATGCGAACTGGATATGTGCGCGTGTCACTTTCGCGTCTCCTGCATTCGAGGTGAGGGGAGATGAAATGTCTGTTGCAGAGGAGATGCGAAAAAGACCTCATGCTGGAGGCTGGTCCATCATGCCTAAGTCATGCCCGTCGATCATTGTGACAGTTTATGATGGTGATACATAAGACGAAAGAAGAAAAACAGGGGAGTAGTGTGGCAGAGGGGAAGACAAAGCGCGAACTGAAGACGCTAGCAAGGGGCTGACAGACCAAACTCGCTGGTTGCCTTCTGCACCTTCACGAAACGCGCTTTTTTGTCAGTCAGCGCTTTGCGCTGTCCAGCAATGTGAGGGTCTTCGGCGAGGTAGAAGTCGCACTTCGACTTCGCATCCGAAGCACCCAGCTCGAGCTTCTCAAAGACACAGTTCTGCAAGCTATCGCAGAAGGCGTACAGAAACTGGAGGTCGATCGCCATTGGGACGGAGTCGATGATCCGCTGCAAGGAGATATGTTAACTGCTGGTGCATCGTGGAAAGCCGGCGACCCCGTTCCGTACCTGGAAGGCGACATACAAGTATGCTCGAACCTTCATCCCGACCGTCGATGTGACGTACCGCTCATGTTCAATGTGACAAGAATCAACGAACTTCCACTGATGTACGACACGACGAGGTCCTCCAACAGCTTCACGGCATGATTGTCTGCGTTTGCATGATGCCTAAAGCCACACTAAGTCAGCGGTTCTCAGCAACATATCACCATTACGAAAGCATACCAGGAAGAGGAAGGTCCACAAAGGACAAATATGTAAGGTCAGGTGCAGCTAGGTCGATGCAAACGACGTTACGCGAGAACAGGTCGCCCTTGACCGAGATCTTCAGGTCGCCAAGAGACGCGTCCCCGAGGAGTACTGCTGTTTGTGCGCTGCGTAGCATCGGCTCTACATCCTCCTTCTTCGTGATGCTCGAATGGCACCTTTTTGATGTCAGAGAGCTTCATACCCTTGTCGTCGTACTCCCTGCAGATGGAGGATCGACAATACCACGTGTCTGGGGAGTGCGTTAGGCGACACTCCATGGGCGTGCGGGTGCAAGTCCCGGCATCGAGCAGCACGCTGATCTGGAGCACATAGCCGTTTATATGAGTATGGTATGTGAGGAGTGCGAAGCACGATATTGCGCAGTGGCACTCACCCCGGTAAGGGCCTCCACCAAGCTGGACTTGCCGGCGCTCTGGTTGCCGATAACGACGATGCGGGGGAGGTCGAGGTCAGTTTGAGCGGTATGGTAAAACGTAATCATCAGCTGAGGGTCAGAGCGAGAGCTTGCAGACAGGCAGAACGACGCACCCTTCAGCACGAAGCTAGTTGAACAATGCAGAAGCTCGTTCAACTTCTTCGCGAAGTCGGTGATGGAGATTAAGAAGGTTTTTGTCGCGGGCGACGTAGACGATGAGTTCGAAGACAGCATGCTGAGCACTACGATCTGATATACGGAGATAGAGCACAGTACGGGATGCAGCCTGAGAGTGGCGAGTGAAGGTGGGCGGGGGGGAGGGCAGAGGGAACTTGCGGGCCAAGCGACTCTCTCCGTGTACTTATAGATGCGCTACGCCTCAAGCTGGGAAGACAAACAATGTTAAGTCAGGTCGTTGCGCCCAGTGTACGCGAATGCCGTACACGTTGCGTTGTACTCACCTGCAATGCACTCAAAAAGGAATCAGACTAACCTACTGACGTTACAGGGGGACAGCGTTGTGAGACTTAGGTCACAACCTCAAGGTTTAATCCGAAGGACCAAATGCCCCAATAGAGTGCTGTACGTATTCCAGATCATTAGGACAAAAGTCTCGACTCTCGACCCGAAATCAGCCAGCTTCGACTCCGGTCACAGCAGCAAACGTACCGGGCATCACACCAGCTGTCCCAACACGACACCCAGTACCACTCCTACAGCCCCCATTGCGAACCACCACAGCCATCCCTCCTCTCCCTCGTCCTTGCCGACATACGGCGCAGGGAGAAGAAAGAACCTCGCCATCGATCCGACCGTGCCAACAGTCCAGTCCACGCCCTCGCCAAACGCGTACCGCCTCATGACGTAGTTGTACCAGTTCACGTTCGCGGTCGCCCCCACCACGCGCGGCAGCCGCGCGGGGATATATGGCCACACCACGACACCGGCGTACCACAGCGCCCGCTCGAGTCCGCGCCAACTCAAGTACGACTCTGGAGCGTCGCCCAGCTCACTGGGCCCCGGAGAGGCCGACCGGAGGAAGGTAGCGTCGTTGTTGGAGAGGGAGGTAGAGATCTCGAGCGGCAAGCGCGGGTGGAGGACGGACAGGCGGCCGATGCCAAGGAGGTGCGCGTGCTCGCGCCCGACTGCAGAGGCCATGCGCGGCAGGGTATTGAGCCCGCCTGTGAGGAGGACGAGAGGAGGCGGACGGGACGTCGCTGTTGGCGTGCAAGAGGCGAGGAGCGAGATGCTGCGTTCAGCGAA
>JAKLMY010000351.1:0-27682 GCA_022814645.1 Ganoderma meredithae | reverse complement strand
CATATGAGAGGGAAAGAATGTGGGTGGAGTACGCTGGTGCTCATGTAGAAGTTTCGACCTAATGTTATGACTGGCTGTTGAGTAAGATCAGGGAGGAGGCTTATGAGATGAGCAAGGGCATCGACAAGCACTTGTGCAGTGAGAGCAGAGCAAGGCTCAACAGCCAAGCTGGAGACAAGATGTATTGAGTGAGTAACTAACGAGCGAGAATACAGTGAGGCTTACCTGGAGACAAGAGGTCAAAACTGAGGTCTCCAAGTAGCAAAGTACAGGCCTTATATATGTGCAACAGACAATGGAAACTGGGGACAATAGGTAACTATGGACATGGGAACCAGTGGGAGAACAATGGTATGTAGTACAATAATGACAGGAACAATAGGGTTACAGGAGTTATTGTACCTCGAGAATAAGGAATGGGTTTCCCAAGCAATGGAAGACAATAAGGATGATACGGGAGGCAAACTGTCTGAAAAGGGAAAGCAAGACACCGGGGTAGGCGCTGAGTGGGCCGTTCATGACAGTAAGTGGGTTAACCCTAGTAGAATAGAGGTCAGAGGGCAGCTTGACCTTATGTTATGATAGGCCTGTGATGGTCACAAGGTTGTAATGCTAAAAAGTCAAGTCATCATTGGGTGCAGAGAGCTCATGACTGGTCAGGGGCTAGTCAGCCCGAGAGGTTGAGAGGGTCAAGGTGAATATATAACTAGGTCAAGCTGAAGAACACTCAGCTCAGATGTCACTCTTATATATACAGGAGAACAATAGCAAACTCAGATAATTAGAAACAAGAACAATAAGTAACTGACAGTCCAGTACAGCTAAGTATAGCTGGAGCTGGGGTACAGTAGGCAGTGCATGCTAAAAATAGATAAGAGGCCATGCTCGAGGCAGAGTCCATGGCAGTAATAGTAATACAACATACAAAGGGTAAACTGAGTCAATAAACAAGTCCTGTACTGCACACTATTACCTTGTGACTGTCACTGTCACATTGCATAACATAGCGACAGAGGTGCTACAGGAAGCAAAAACATACTAGAAGAGCTCTAGCCTAGGAGCTGAAGAACATAAGAGCAAGGCACCTGGGTGGCACAGACAAAAGACAAGCACAGGAGGCCAGAACACTGAAAAGCATAGTGATAACACTGTCACCTACAACCTGAAGTGGAAAGGGTGAGACCTGTCTCAAAACAGCAGTCAACAGTGCCACCAGTAGGAGGCACATTAATGATGATGATGGGAAGTAAAGACTTGCTGTTTAGAAAGGCCTGACATAGGCTGGAACAAGAGCTGAGAACATATCTTGGAGCATGGAAATGTTAGTACATGCACCCTTATCTGCAATAGATAATGGAATTTATCAAGACAATTAACAATCAGTATGTGGATTAGTGTGAACCAACACTAAACAGGGAGGAATATATATTTATAGTACTCCCACTGTCTAGTGTTCCAGTGTGGTATAATCAGGTGGACCTCCTGCCTGCAGGACATCTAGGCTAGGCAAAGATGGTGGAGTTGGTTATATGGAACTACTGGTGGCCAGGCATGGCAAAGTTCATTAAGGATTATGTTGAGACCTGCAACACTTGTCACTGTGGCAAGACTTTACATGCCAAACTGCATGGTCCTTTTCAGCCCAACAAGATCCCAGATGGCCCAGGCCAAGTAGTTACCTGTGACTTCATCACTGGATTGCCAGAGATAGATGGATACAATATGCTCCAACTCATTGCTGACCAGCATGGAAAGATCATTTACCTCATTCTATACACTAAGGAGATTGATACGGAAGGGACTGCAGGCAACTTTATTTGAGAATGGTTCTGTCTGCATAGACTCCTGTGAAAGATCATCTCTGATTGGGGTCTCCCGTTCTTGAGCAAGCTCTTTCATGCAATCCTCAAAGGCCTTGAGATTGAGAGTGCAATGTCTATGGCCTAACACCTTCAGACTAATAGACAATTAGAACAGTGAAACCAGGAGATAGAAGTGTACCTGTGAATGTACTGCTCAAGGTGCCACAACAACTGGGTCAAGTGGCTGCCAATAGCAGAGTACTACTTGAACTCACATATACACTCATCTACAGGGTACTCACTATTTTATCCCATGCACAGCTATGGACCCCAGTTCCACGTACCAATGCTGTCTACCACAGTGTCTACAGCAGATGAACAATGAGAGGAGTTGTGGCCCCTGGCAGTTGTTATGACTAACTGTTGAGTAAGATCAGAGAGGAGGCTTATGAGACAAGCAGGGGTGTCAATAAGCACTTGTGCAGTGAGAGTGGAGCAAGGCTCAACAGTTAGGCTGGGGACAAGGTGTATTGAGTGAACTACCTAGGGAGCAAAAATACAGTGAGGCTTATCTAGAGACAAGAGGTCAAAACTGAGGTCTCCAGGTAGCAAAGTACAGGTCTTATATACATATACATAACAATGGGAACTAGAGACAATGAGTAAATATAGACATGGGAACCAGTAGAAAGTACAATAGTGCATAAGGCAATAATGTTACTAGGCAATAGAACTACAAAAGCTATTGTACTAGAGAACAAGAGATGGGTTTGCTAAACAATGGAGAACAATAGAATCAACATGAAAAGCAAACTGTCTAAGAAAGGAAACTAAGGCACTGGGTGACCAGAATGGGAGACAGAGGCACTGAGTCCAAGAAAGAAAATAAAACATTGCATGAGCAAAAAAGGGAATTGAAGTGCTGGGGCAGGCACTGAATAGAACATTCATGACAATGTCCCCTCCTAAGGATCATGTACTCACAATCAAGTCTTGTTGAGGGAATTAGGAGCATCAGGGTGCATCAAATGAAACCTTTGTAGCACCTTAGATATATTTGCTAGATCCAACATGTCCTCCTAGCTGTCATGTTTAGGGTCTCAGCCCTTCTAGTGAACAAGGTACTGTAGTTTCTTCCACCACCCATACCAATATGACTCTAACACATCCTCTACTTCATACTCTTCCTCTCCTTCCACTTCTATAGCTGCAGGCTCAGAAGAGTGTCATCCTGGGAGTTGGCTCTCCTTGTGTGGTTGTAGGAGCAACACATAGAATACCAGGTGAAGTCCTAGGTCCTTGGGGAGTTTGAGCTTGTAGGCCAGGTTGCCTATCTTATGCTGGACTGCATATGGGCCAGCATATTGGTCAATGAGCTTTTATAAGACTCTTGGGACCTGGAAGTTTCTAGTGTCAAGCCACACCTTCTGACCTTCCTTGAACTCTGGCACAGCAGAAACATAGTGGTCATAGTACTCCTTCATTTGCTCCACTGCTGTTACAAATGTTTCACTCAGTGCTTGCCCCAGCACCTCAATTCTCTTTTTTGCTCATGCAATGTTTTATTTCCTTTCTTAGACTCAGTGCCTCTGTCTCCCATTCTGGTCACCCAGTGCCTTAGTTTCCTTTCTTAGACAGTTTGCTTTTTATGTTGATCTATTGTTCTCCATTGTTTAGCAAACCCATCTCTTGTTCTCTAGTACAATAGCTTTTGTAGTTTTATTGCCTAGTAACATTATTGCCTTATGCACTATTGTACTTTCTACTGGTTCCCATGTCTATATTTACTCATTGTCTCTAGTTCCCATTGTTATGTATATGTATATAAGACCTGTACTTTGCTACCTGGAGACCTCAGTTTTGACCTCTTGTCTCCAGCCTAACTGTTGAGCCTTGCTCCACTCTCACTGCACAAGTGCTTATTGACACCCCTGCTCACCTTGTAAGCTCCTTCTCTGATCTTATTCAACAGTCAGTTGTAACACTTTTCATAATTATCATGCTCATCCTCAAGGCTCAAGATTAACTATCTTTCAATGACTGCAAGTTTGGTCTGCACCTCCCTCCAGTTGTTATGCTCTGACTTGGTTTAGGTGTGTTCATCTATTTGTTTCTATGCATAATCCTTCCTTGTAGGTGTAAGTGGTCTCCTCCCTCTCTTGAGTATCTATAATCTAATAAATTTCCTCCAGGCTCTTCGTAGTGGTGGTTATATGCATAAGAAGACATGTTGCTTGGGTAGTAGATGTAGTTCATTTGCATACCATGTAGTACAATTGCATTGTTACTACATAGTCTTGCCATCAATACAAATAGCATTTACTTGCCTTGATCTTTGTGTAAACCACATTGGTGGGCAGTAATACCTAGTTATAGGGGAATAATGATGCTTTTAAAGTTCATAATTATGTCTCTTCCAAAAGCTGGACCTTGATCATTAAACTAATTGACTAATTTCCCTCAAATATGTCTTATTACCACTCATTATAGATGGAGGTTTTCCCTATAATGTAGATCTGGTGCACTTCTTTGACAAGAGGTGTGTTGTACAAATACTTGAATACCTCCCCCAGATAAACCCAGCTCTACGGGGCCGGCTAGTCAGTGCCAGCTGCAACAGGTAGAAGCTGGATTGGGGGGGTAGAACAAGGCATTGGCTCCGGGCTCCCACAGAGCTGGAGCTATTGGGGCCCAGTAACATTGCTCCTCCTCATTCATAAAACTCAAGTCATCTTGTTGGGCAAAGGTGTGAGTCATTGCAACTTTGATATAGCCCTCCTGTCTGTTGATCTCCAACATGATAGCTGGATGGGTAAACATGTGCTGGATCCTAGTTCCTGACAGTTAATGGTACATAACTTCGGAGCTGCATAATCACATACATTTGACATTTCCCCTTGGTGCGAGACGCAGAGTTGTGGATGTCCTTCACTTTAATTTTTATTTTATTTATTTATTATTATCTCGTGTATTGGCAGTATCTACGTATACAGGTTTGCTTTTCTTCTGTAACATTGACAGCGCACATGCTATTCCACATTTGTTTGACCACAGTGGGTCCGTGGCCTAAGACTAGTAGCAGAACCGAGAAAACTAGAAGTAGATTACCAATCTACAGCCGGACAGCGAGTGGAGTGTAATCACGATGAGTACTAATGAGGAACCTCGCTGACAAAGTAAAGGCCTTCTCGAAAGCGAGAAGAGTGTGTGACTACTAGCGACATGATGTCCTTCGCTTCGGCGATCATGCCTGAAAGGAGAAAAGACATTCCAACCTCCAATTCTACATAGCCAAGCAGGTGCTTCAAGGTTGCCGGTAAACGCGTACGCCATAATGTTGACTAGGATGGAGAACCCGAGTGAAGCAAGCGAGATAGCGGAAAGGGAGGGAGAAAGGGACCTTAACTTATATATCACTGGGGAGAGAGACGCTTCCGAATCGTCTCAGCGACTCTTTTGAAGATCCTGGGAAGAATAGGCTCATTCTAGTATATATGACATTGTCAGAGGGAAAATATTTAGACTCCGCCAGATCGCCCTTCTTCCGGCGGCGGTGTTGAATCCAGTAAAAGCCCCATTCTCTAGGCGCGGCGTGTCCGTTGCCAGACCAGCAGCGCGGCAGGTATCCGAGGTTCGTCTTCCTGAGGGCGCCTCCGAGTCCGCCGGCGAGTCCGAGTCTATCGTTGAGTTCCGCTTCGTATCATGAACGTCAAAGGATTCTTATCCTAAAGTGAAGCTGTGCGATATAAAAGAATGTGGGAAAAATTAGTGACACACCCTTCGGAAACTTGTTTTCTCAATGTGCGGGCAGTCAGCATTCAACGCTGCGGGTGGGATGGGTGATATGATATGACGTGAATATAATAATAATAATAGCGGGTGGGATGGGGGTCTGGGAGTCAGCGCTTCAACTTGAGCTCTTACGTCAGCGGAGAATGACAAGCACGAGTAAATAACCTACCCTCATAGCCAAAGCATGTGATGGTGATGTCGGTCGTTCCACGCCCTTGTCTACCACCCCTTCGTTCATTCCTGTTTCTCTCTTCTTCGTCGATTCTTATATTGAACGATGAGGATCAGCTACGGTCTGAAACGCGTTGGATCTGGCCGACATGGTCAAGTTTTCCTCTAATGGCCTTCGATAGAACTTCTGCTGATATCTTTCGCCAGGCCAGGTTTACGCAGCCACTGCGACAACGGCCACACGTACGGAAGAAATTGGACGCATTTTTGCACTGAAGAGAAGACCGCGGTCACGAACCACGTCCGACATCCGATGTTGCTCCACGAAGCTTGTGCCCTTGTTCTGTTGCGAGGTATGCCTAGAGTAAACCACACCTGGCGCGTGATGGCTCATGCGAAGACCCTTAGGACACTCCAGCATCCCCAGGGTGGTCGCATGGGGGAGGTCGCTGTACTTTGAATACCTAGTGATGGATTGCTTAGGATCAAACCTTGAGCAGACCCTCAAAACGACCGGGCCGCATCGACTCACTCTGCGAAATTTGGTCGTCCTCATCTGCCAGATGGTGACTTTGGCTTTGGCCTTCCAACTCCATTGATGTAGTTAATACCAGCTCGTCGCCGTGTTCTCCACAGCTGGACATCATTGAACATGTCCACGAAAGAGGCATTGTCCACTGCGACATCAAGCCTCGCAACTTCGTGTTCGGGACCGACGAACATGCAGGGCGGCTCCATCTGATTGACTTTGGGCTCTCTCGGCCTTGGATCGATCCAAGCACCGGCAACCCATTCCCCGAAGACGCAAACTTCGGGTTCCGAGGGACATTGCACTTCACCAGTCGGCACGTTCACTTGAGTCATAGTAAGCTGTCTTCCTTTTCTAGCGGCTTTTATCCTACACTAACTCAATCTATCATTAAAATTGCAGCCCTGTCGCGCCGGGACGACATGGAGTCACTCACGTACATTGTAGTCAAGCTACTCATGGGTACCCTCCCCTGGGCAGACATGAAAGAGACCGAAGACCTGCTTCCCATCCTCTTCGCACACAGCGGGAAGACTCTCTGCGAGGGTTACGATGAGGTCTTTGCTCAATTCGTCGACGAGATGCTCAGTCTGCAGTACGACGAGACTCCGAGGTACGAACACTGGCGACTCGCCTTCCGCGCTCTCGTTCCTGGCCTCTCTGTAGATTCGGCCTATGCTATCGAAGACGACAGCGAGCCTCGAGTTGGCATTTCGAGGTCGAGCCCCGACCTCCCAGTCTTGCGCTGCGATGGCTGCCCGAAACCGGACGAGCTCGAGGACAGCGACCCATCGCTGGAGCGCATACTTGGTGGTGCTTCTCGGTCGAAGTATGGCGGGAGACATGGCTTTGCGCCGAACTGGGGCTCGTCCTGGACGTGCGGGTCGGCCATCCGGGGCGGCGATATGTTTGGGGACGATTTTGCGATCGTTAAGGAGGGTGGTGTTGAGTTTATCGACGCACCTCCGGATTACAGTCGTGGAACGGTCGTTTATCCTGGGCTGGCTCCCCCCGAGGAGATGAAAAACGACCAGTCGGACTCTCGGTGTATATAGAAACTCTTTGCTCGTGTATGGGTATCTCTCTTATAGCCTCTTATTCGTCCATGTTGATATTGCATTCACTGCTTACTCTCATTTGGCGGCTGAAGCGATCGAATGCCACGATTGCGGGAGAGCGAGGGGGAGGGTATCCGTGAGAGTTGATATCCATATCCGTCAATGGAGGAGTAAGCGTCAATATGTAAGGCATTAATGAGCGACCTACTCTAAGCCTTCGCGCTGGCTGGGTTTGTCACCTCCTGGTCACCTCCAATCTACTCATTCCACCCTTCTCCTCGTCCCCGAATTTGCGAAAGCCTCTATGACCACTTCCGGGCTCACAGAAGTCGCGAAAAACGTTCAGATGTTGCTCTCCACTATCTGGTATGCATAATATTGTGCGTCTCGCTTCTGTTCTCTGTACCCCGGCGGCGGCTTACCGAAACGGCTTTGGACTTAATTAGCGTGAGTTGGCCTACTTCCTCGGGTTCTCAGGGATGGACGTCGCTTGCAGAGTGCGTATAACGCAGCTTTTTGCATGTATACTGCGTGCTGAGAGCTATGTCCAAGGACAATAAAACCTTGCTAGCTTCAGTGCAGCCGAGGCAACCCTGCTACACGTCCCCCTTCAATTGCTCCTGCAACTTCCTCCCCAACTCTTCGCAAAGCAGCCAATCCGGCGACACGTCCGTCCCCATCGCCACCGCACCCGCCGCCTCCGGCCCCAGCACCTGCACCGTCTTCCGCATCGACCGCCTCTGTGCATCATGTCCCGCCGCGCCCGAATCCCGCTCTCGCCGCCGTTTGTGCTTGTGGAGCAGCGAGCTCGCCGGGCTTCGCCCGCTCAACCTCGACGTCTCTGAACGGAACGACTTGAACGACCCCGAGGAGCGCCGGTTGGGCGACCGCTTCGGCGTCGTGGGCGTGGAGGCCGAACGGGAGAGGGCGGCGGCGAGGGTGGGGAAGAACGCTTCCTGCGTGGAGGAGGGCGTGCTGGGAACGGGTACGGGAACGGGAAACAGACCCTCGTGCGCATCCACCTCCATCTCCATCTCCTCCTCCTCATCCTCCGCTACTGTAGCATCCCTTCCCCTGCCCCTGCCCCCGCCGCGGACGGTGTTGACGTTGGCGTTGGCGTCGATCGCGTGCTCGTCGCCGAAGGGGTTCTGCGCGCCCCGCGCGCTCCCCCAGCTGGGCGTGCTCGTGAGACTGGGGAGGAGCCGTCTCAGTGGCCCGTGCGGCGTTGGCGTGCCCCAGTTCGTCTTCTGCCTGAGGAAAGGCACGAAGCTCAAGCCGGAGAGCTTCTGCCCCGCCTTGCCCTTCTTCCGTACCTGCTTGGGCTTCTTAACACCTCCCGCCTGCGGGTCAGCGTCGATAAGCGGCTGGTCGTCCGAGTCGACCCAGGGGCCTGTGAAGGACCAGGACGCGGGGGCGCGCCACTGCTCTGCATCGTGATGGCTCTCGTCCTTGCGGTTGAATAACCGAGACCCGTGGGTCCTCATGTCGTGGTGCTGGACGGTGGGCGACGAGGCTGGTGGACGATCGGAGAGACGCGTTATCAAAAGCGAGCGGGAAGTGAGGTTTGGATGGCGCGATCGGCTAGCGACCGCGAACAGTTACGGGGGCGGGGAGGTGTCTGCGACGATGCGCCACGACTTTAATATCGTACTCGTGCCCGCGCCACTGTGACCTACACCTTTGTCTTCATCGTCCCATTGTTTCCGCCCGGCGTGGCAAGGTGTTTAGAATTTGGCGCTTGATATACCGTTCCTTTGTCACGGTAGGTGGCCGTAGGCCTAGTGAATGGCAGAATCGTGGAGCGCTCGCAGATGCTGGCTTGCGTACCTACTTGCCTTTTGTCTCCCCGCGCTACCTAGTCCCCATGCTTGATAACGGCGATCACATTGTTATACGCTGTTATTCGTTCTATGGTGCTGGTGTGCAAGAAATCTGGGGTCGAGCCTCGACGGAAGTGAGTCGCTGTCCTTGGTATTCGGAGGCTCGAGCCTGGAGACTCGCAAGCATGGTGATCACCGTGTGGTCCAGTATTCAAGAGCATGTTTATATTTGCAGATGAATGTCGAGGTTGATCTGCGAACGGCTCCGCTGCGTACTTGATTCTACATTTTCTGGCATACACGAGGTGGTATCGAACAGGATCATCGATGAACTTCGGATAGCGCGGTTGACTAGCGATGCTGCAGAGCTATGACTGCAAGGGGTTTCGCGGCCCACTGCCCGGAAGAGGTTCGGGATCAGCGTGTGGTACAGTATACGATGGCCCATACACATTGTGGTTCAGAATCCCTGTCAGGTGTCGCAAGATTAAGGTTGATCGACGAATGTCTTTCTCCAGTGCTACACACGGCTGGGCAGTGGCATCGAAATCATTGCACTGGCACCGACGATAGGAATCCGCAATACTCTACTGACGAGCCTTCCTGCAGATATAAGGGGTTGAGAAGCGAGCCAAGAGACAACGCTCGCCACTAGCAGTCATGACCGACAAGCCCGGACAACCTCTCTTCGTCTCCCACCTCGATGTGAAGTCAATATCGCTCTCACCGACAGCTGACAATGCGTATCTTCATTGCAGGTAGTATATGGCGACGATCCCTCTCAGGCCCCCTCCGAACGCGTCCGCGAGCTCCACTGCGAGAGCGACGACACTAACTACCAGTACGGCGGAAAGTGAGCAGCGAACTGCCACCTAACACCCCTGTCTTCCTGGCCGGGATTCTGCAACTCGTCGAATCGCGTTCCTCCTCTAGGTTCGTCTAGCTCGTCCCGCGGTACACTTACACGTACAGTACCGCCGCCATCGGTTTGAGATCATCATCCAGGGGAGCGCGAACGGGTCGCTAAATGAGCTCGCGAAGGGCGCAGGAGGAGACTTCCGCTACGTGCTGCCCATCAAGGACGTCACGAAAGAGGCTAAGGTCACCCTAGGTCGCGCTGCTCCGCCTCGAGTGCGATCTGAGGCGACTCCCGGCAGGGTAGACTGGGAATACGATCGACACCAACAAGAACCGCGGGAAAACCTTCCTGTATCTATTCTGGAAGAATGCGGCGTGAGGCGTGGATGGTTGGGTGAGCTGCTTTTTGCACGCTTTGTAGTGTCTGAAGCTGAGATGCAGAGTGGGCCTCGATAGGGATGAGAATCATGGGATTGATTTGGTTGAACGGCGTTCATGTACGGCCGGGTGTAAGCATCGCAGCTTCAAACACGCATATGCTTGTGCTTGGAGTATTACAAGTGACCAGTGACATTTGCCAGAAGTAGAGCCGTCCATAGCCCGCCCTCTTGAGACACAGACTGTCGTCGACTTTACTTATGTCACACGGGTGCATCGTAAGTTTATCCGATCCGCGCATTTACCTACCAATCACAAGACAACCTTCCTATAGAAATCCGCGGTGAGGTCATGAGGCAGGCTGTCACATTGCTATCGTACCAACTTGGACATATCCCACTGTAGGACACGAACATTCCCTCGCTATCTCTCTCCACGTCCCATATCGCGCCCCGCCTCACCTCCCATCGCCCAACACCCTGCTCTTCCCCGCCCGCCACCATGGCCGACAAACCCGCACACCCGCACCCCAAGCTTCTCATCGCGAACCGCGGGGAGATCGCGGTGCGCATCCTGCGCACCGCCAAGCGTCTCGGCATTCACACAATCGCAGTCTACACCCGCTCCGACGCGACGGCCCCGCATGTCGTCCTCGCAGATGAGGCGGCGGCGCTCCGCCTTGACGACGCGGATCCCGTCTCCAACGCGCGCGGGTATCTCGACGGCGACGCCATCGTGGCAATATGCAGGGAGCGCGGGGCGACGCTCCTGCACCCGGGGTACGGCTTTCTGTCCGAGGACGCGCGCTTCGCGCGGAAGGTGCAAGACGCCGGCGTGGCGTGGCTGGGTCCGCGGCCGGAGACTATCGAGGCGACGGGGTTGAAGCACTGCGCGCGCGACCTCGCGAGGCAGGTAGATGTCCCGCTCGTGCCTGGGTCGCATGGGTTGCTGCACGACGTGGATGGGGCAGTTGCCTGCGCGGAAGAGTTGGGGTTCCCAGTGATGCTCAAGTCGACGGCTGGAGGAGGTGGCATGGGTCTCGTGGTTTGTCGGGCTGCCGACGAGCTGAGAGCCAAGTTCCCGAGCATCCAAGCTCGCGCGCAGGTACAGCCCTACCAGGTGTTCTCTAGCGCTACAACCTAACATTGGTGGCAGACGCTCTTCCAGAATGACGGAGTGTTCATCGAACGGTTCTATCCAGCTGCGCGACATATCGAGGTGCAGGTCTTTGGGGATGGAACAGGCCACGCGATTCACATGGGAGAACGGGAGTGCAGCATTCAGAGGAGGCACCAGAAGGTCATCGAAGAAGCACCGAGTCCCTTCATGCTTCGTCGTCCCGGTCAGTGTACTCTTCGTCACGATTTTTGGCGTTGGACTCTTACAAGAAGTGGGATACTGCAGATATCCGTGAGAAAATGTGCGACGCGGCGGTCCGTCTCGCGAAACATGTCAAATACGAGTCCGCCGGCACTGTGGAGTTTCTGGTGGATGATGCAACGGGGGCTTTCTTCTTTCTCGAGATGAACACACGTCTGCAGGTGTGTGTCCCTACGTTCCCTCGCTCATTCCAAGCTCATGCTGACTGATATAATCATCCAAAGGTTGAACATCCTGTCACGGAGCAGGTCCGCCCGGGTCTCGATATAGTAGAATTGATGCTCCTACAAGGCATAGCACGACACGACAACACCAATGCAGGCGTTTTGTCTCACAAATTCTTCGACCAGTCGCTGTACACAACGCTTCCTGTTCGACATGCTATCGAAATCCGGTTGTACTGCGAAAATCCGGCATCAGAGTTCAAACCTTGCCCCGGAGTTCTTCAGCAGGTCAATTTCCCAGACGCCGAGTGGCTCAGAGTCGACTCGTGGGTCGAAACCGGGACGACTATCACGCCGTACTTCGACCCCCTCGCATGCAAACTCATCACAACCGGGTCGACTCGAGCGGAAGCCATTCAGCGTCTCCAGGAAGTCTTGGATGGGACAGAGATGTATGGTCCTCCAAACAACGTGCAGTACCTCCGAGCGGTGTGCGCTTCCGAGCCATTTCGGTCCGGAAATGCTACAACGACCTTCTTGAACACGTTCCCTTTCGTCCCGAGGTCTCACTTTTCCTCCATGCTCGTCATGGCACCCTGGTACTAACCGTCATCATTAGTGCATTCACCGTACTTAGCGCATCGCTGGAGACAACTGTACAGGACTATCCTGGCCGGCGCATCGGCCTCGGCATTCCTCGAAGTGGTCCGATGGACTCCCTTGCCTTTCGCATCGCAAACATCCTCGCTGGCAACGATCCCGGGACGGAAGGGCTTGAGCTGACGCTGACAGGGTGTCGTCTCCTCTTCCACACAACCGCTGTCGTCGCTGTCACCGGAGCGCCTGCGAAAGTGACAGTGGACGGGAAGGAAGTGCGGATGTGGGAGCGCCTCATCGTCCCCGCGGGTGCGAAGGTCGTTGTCGGCACGACGCAGAAGACCGGCATGCGTTCGTACCTGGCGATACGAGGAGGGTTCCCTGAGATACCAAAATATCTGAGATCGAAGTCGACGTCGATGGGAATGGGTGGGTACCAAGGTCGTGCACTGACAGCCGGAGACCACATTGCGCTCGGCGAGTATGCTCCTACGACAGCAGATGCCCCTCCTCTGGTCATCCCCAAAAGCCTGATACCTGCCTATCCCCACGAATGGACGATCCACGTCCTTCCTGGCCCGCAATGCGATCCAACGTTCATCACCGAGGAAGGAATCGCAGACCTCTTCGCGACCAGGTGGACAGTCAGCGCTGCAAGCAATCGAATGGGAGTGCGTCTGGAGGGACCGCGTATCGCGTGGGCACGTGAGAATGGCGGAGAGGGCGGCTCGCACCCGAGCAACATCCTCGACAACGGATACGCGTTTGGGGCGATCAACGTGAACGGCGACACCCCGGTTATTCTGACAAACGAGGGGCCCGATATGGGTGGTTATGTCTGCGTATGCACCGTCGCCAGCGCAGAACTGTGCGTTTATGCGATCAAAACTAGTGTATGCGATGTTGCTAACTAGCTGTGCGATAGATGGAAATTAGGACAACTGAGGGCAGGGTCCACTATCCGGTTCCAGCGTGTTTCGTTCGAAGAGGCGAAGGACCTATACCAGGCGCAAGACAAATTTTTCAAGGGGTTGCAAGTTTCGATCCAGTTCTCGTCAACCCTCCCATCATCTCTACCTCAATTCGAAGAGACCCACCGTCGCATCGATCCACGATTATATGAGAGACCGTCCGAGCTATCTAGACCGACTTCGGTGGTATTCAGGCAAGCCGGTGACTCTGCAATATTGGTTGAATTCGGAGACATGGACCTCGACTTCGCCATCCGTGCTCGGATCCATGCATTCGAGACCGAGGTGCACAAACGATCTCTACCGGGAGTCTGGTTCCTTGCGCCGTGCATTCGCTCCACCATGGTGTGTTATTATTTCGTTTCACAATTGGGTTTGCCTAAATCTTATCAAGGTGCACTTCGATCCACTTGTCGTAATCCAAGACGATGTGCTTGCAATGCTCATTGACGTTGAGGCATCGCTTCCGGACGGCGTCGACTCGCTGACCTTCCCAGGTCGTCGTATCACCTTTCCTGTCGTGCTCGACGATAGGTGGAACCGCGAAGCGCTTGACAAGTATATGCGGAACACCCGGGAAACAGCTGCCTATCTGCCGAGCAATGTCGAGTACCTCGCCAGAAACAACGGATTGTCTTCCGGCGAGGAGGCTCTGAGGAAGTTGGTGACTACGGACTGGGCGAGTTACAATTGTATGGCTTTTAGTCGTTTGCTCATGGAAACTGCCAGCTCGTTTTCGGTGTCGGCTTTTATTTGGCGTGTCCTTTCTTGGTCCCTGTGAGTGGATCTGTCTATTGCCATAGCAGATTAGTTACTGAATGGTGCCGCTATATTACTAGATTGATCCACGCTGTCGTCTGGTCGGACAAAAAATGAATCCATCGCGGACGTTCACCCCTCGGGTGCGTAAAGTATCTCCTTGCCGAACATGCCCCCGGGCCCTTACTGGCTGCCTTACGTAGGGAGCGATTGGAATCGCTGGCCTTGTGGCAGCCATATACCCAATTGAGTCTCCCGGCGGGTACCAACTCTTCGGACGGACTCTGTCCCCGTGGCAGACATGGGGCAAGGGGAAAGACTTCAGTACCGAAAGTCCATGGTTACTGCAGCCTTTCGATCAGGTAATCGTGATGCATCTCACCAAAATGAGCATCAGTAAGAAATAAAAAATGCACTCAGGTTGTGTTTGAGGTTGTAGACGAAGAGCATTACCTACAGGCAAGTTCAGCTTCGTCCTTCTTTCGTTCGCATATTTATCATTCCCCGTTCAGGCGGAAATGCTGTTCGACGCCGGGCGGTATGCATTCAAGGTCGAGGAACTGACGTTTTCTATGGCGGACTACACTAGTTTTGTCCGTGGTATAAGTGTCGAAATCAAGGCATTCAAGGAGAAGCAAGCGCTCGGAGTCGTCTTAGAGGATGCTCGGTAGGTCCACCTCATCAACCTTGGAAGGTTGCAATTCACGTCTCGCCTAGTGAAAAGGCGCTGTTCGGGAAATGGGATGCGCAGCGTCGGGAAGAGCTTGCTGTCCGACAATCCGAGGATCGTATGCCCATTGCACCGGGTAAGTATTCATCAGTGCTTCACTTTTAATCTTCAAATTAACTTGGACCGCGTTCTGTAGGACTCGAAGGCGTTGCGTGCACTACGTCCTCTCTCACCGCCAACATATGGAAGATTAGATGCGCGGTAGGAGACGTAATTAAGGCCGATGGAGATATCCTCATCATCCTCGAGGCGATGAAGACTGAGGTTAACGTTACTGCAGGAGAGGACAACGTTGGACGACGAGTGGTGGGTTTCGGACAAGGCGTCCGAGAGGGCAGCGTCGTGCAAGCTGGAAGCCCATTGGTATACTTTCAGTGAAATTTGGCGTTATCGAACCATAGTATGCTATTTGTGGCGCTGCAGTGTTCGAGGGGTGGGGAAAGAGATGGCATAGAATAACAGTAATGCATTCCAAAATGCTCGTCCTCCAATACGCCGGAGGTATACGACTTAAGTACGAGTGCGACCGGAACAACCGACGTACACACCGAAACCCGTTGTCCCCTTGATATATACAATGGTGGCTCATCTGTAAAGCGGTCGTGACCTTCATCCGTCCTATGATCCTCGGACTGCAGCAAACGAAACGAACCCAGCTAGCTCAAACTACTACTGGTAGACCTTAAGCCAAGCAATATCGAAGTATGCGTCCTTGAATGCCGAAGGGTTCCGGTTGACGAAGTCTGATGCAAGAGAAGCAGCGTTTAAGGGGAGCAGCTACCAGCTTCAACCACAAGTAAATGAACTCACCAGTGCATTCACCTGGGCAACCATAGGAGGAATATTTCGCACCGGCCCAATCGCCACAGAACGAGAGATTGACGATCATTCTCTGCGGCCGGAAGTACGTGGCCATGTTGCAATTTGTGTTCGGGAAGTCTGCGGTTGGCATGCCCTGTGATGAATGATGTGTGTCAGATTCATCCTTCGCGAGCATTCAACGTTAACGCCGAACTGGGCCTACGCAGCACTCACCCAGTTGCTTGTGTCAATGAACGCGGAGCCGAATCGTATGTCCATCGGGATGCTGGTGTCGTTTCGTTGCCAGTGCCAGATCCTGATGTACGTTTCGGAACGCTCCATCGCGTACCAGCCCCCGCCGACAGCATTGAACGAAGGGCCAAAGCTGCTTGTGCGTGGAGCAATCACTCCGCAACCATAGGTTGCACTATTGGTATAACAGTCACCTCCAATGGTGGTTCTTTCGGAATAGATAAAGAATGAGTCCCTATGATGTTGGGGTCTGTGAATGCAGAGAAAGAAGAAACATACCCTGATTGATTACGCGATGAAGGCATCGTGCACCCTATAACACATCATCGCACGTTAGAGAATGCATAGGGGATGAAAGATGATACGGGAGACAGACCGGGAACGGTGTGTAACGTGGATTGGTTCGGGCCCTTGTCGTTATTACCCTCGACGATGTCGATCTCGCCTGCGAGAAATAAGATCATCTTCACTACGAGAAGAAACAGCGACGGCGAAACAACTTACCACCAGCTGGCCAATCGGGTCCTACTTCCCATATGGCTGGCCAAGTACTAATGAAAGGACGTTGTTAACAAGTTCAGCATACTAGGTCCAGCCGATACTCACCTGCATCCTTGGGGCATATGACGGATATTCCAACTACAGAAGAGTAAATGAGAAGCAGTCCTGACAAGATGGATGGCAAGACACCTATCATCAGGTGAGCACTGACACAGCGACATGCTTGTTATAGAGCTTGTTGCTTTGCAGCCTGAACGAGTCACGCCCGGGACCTAACGGGTCCAGCACCGTCGTCGAGTCGGCGCGAAGGATGAGTGTGTCACCGCTGGTATACGTCAGGTTCCTCGCCAGCGCCGCGGCCTGTGAGAGATAATTCCTGAAAAGCAAGATTGTATGGACCAAGCTTGTAGTGGAGAACGGGCAGCGAGAAAGAGTGTACGTACACTCGGCCATGAGTGGGATCAGGAATGGTCTCGTGTGTGAACGCCGAGAGGAACTTGGACCCTATGATGTTCTCGGTAAGGAAGTATGAGCCACCAAGGACGCTGGCGGGGAGCACAGCGAAAACGAGCAAGGAAGCGGCCACACGCATCGTCTCAAGAGTTCCGAGCAAGGCGAGCGTAGGGAGCGAGGTATATAAGGAGCGAGGTGTGTAAGGAGCGAGGTGTGGCGCTAACGCGGTCAGGTATTGACTGAGCAGAGAGGGAAGCTCGCTGTGAAGGATTAGCTAGCCGACAACCACACTTTTCATTGCCTATTTACCTCGTCGAAAGGGTCCTCAGAGGCTGAAAGTAGGAGGTGGAAGGCAGTAGAGAGACACCGGAAAATCTCAGAACACACCGCCTGTACTTAACGAGCAAGCGGGGTGGCTGGCAACACCAGCGGGGTGGTTC
The DNA here is from genome assembly GCA_022814645.1 of Ganoderma meredithae. NCBI lineage: Eukaryota > Fungi > Basidiomycota > Agaricomycetes > Polyporales > Polyporaceae > Ganoderma > Ganoderma meredithae. The sequence goes on along the minus strand of JAKLMY010000351.1, from coordinate 10,226 downwards.
TCGGCTCCGCAGGGGTGCGTGTGTCCCGATCGAGACCATTCACATTCGCCGTATATTTGTCGTGCGGAGGGGGTACCAACAATACGATTGTGAAAGCAAATTTCGGCGAGTGTAGGTATGCACGTGAAGAGCGCCGCATGTCGAGCAGGGGTGCACACGAACTGGTTTCTGGTGAACATTCGTGCTTTTCGAATGCACAACCATCCTCAGCAAGAAGATGACATAAATCGAGAAGAGGGATCTTCAGGTTGCAATGGTCAGCCTGGCAGCTTCCACAGAGAGATCGATCGATTGCAAGAGGAGTGACGCACCAAGTTGGCCAAAAGATCCCTCCAGTCGATTGATGGTCGTACAGCCGTTCCGGATTGATTATCTGGTTTGAGAAACACTATTGGTTCGAGAGATTGACTGAACACCTTTAGATTGCAATTGCAGCCACCGCCATGTTAACCGTAGGAGAACCATGGGCCGAGGAGAAGGTGCACGCATCTCGGCTCGCTGCTTCACGCGGCTGGCACTTAACCTGAAGCTGGTTTAGACATCAAGAAGCGAAAAACTGCCTGAGTACATTACCAGTCACACAGAGGTCTACAAACACCGTTATACAGAATGATATCTCAATAAACTAGAACGTACTACATGACTGTGTCCATATTACTTGAGGGTTCAATCCGTCTCACGATTGACCGTGAATGGCTGGGCGCACGGGGACCTTGCGGCGATAATGCATGACAAGCTCCCCCGACTGCCGCCAGATGTATTGCCGGACCGCGGCCAGAGTCATTTCTAGCGGAAGGACGGCGCCGTTGCAGAGGATCTCGTACAGCTCGTCGGCGCGTGGGCGCGAGTCGTGGTCTCGAGCGCGCGCGGAGGACGTTGAGTGGCGGTCAATCGAGGAGCGAGGAGTCATGCTCATGGATATGGGCGAGCTGCCACCGCCACTCGCGATCTTATCGAGCTTGTCCTGCACCTGTTCAAGGGTTGAGGACAATCGTTTAGGGTGAGGGGAGAAGTACGTACATGGACGGTCAGCTTGCGGACTCGCAGGAACCGACTCGCTGTGAGTTTCGACTGCTGCCTACAATCGAAAATTAACATCGGTTGACAACCGCCGTGCTGACACGACGAGACTCACGTATTTAATAGCTCAGGTAGAGGCTCCACCCCTGGTTCCTTGAACGGCAGCAGCACAAAGCTGACCTTCGTCACCTGAATTGGCGGTATCTTGTTCTGTAAGAGGCACTGAAGCGACCACAGAGGCATCACTTCCTCGAGCGCCCGAACATCTAAGCTTGTGCTCGACACGTGTCCACGATACAGCGCCAGCCAACCGGATGGTGCTTCCTCGGAGATGATGATAGATGTGCTCGGGGGGATCGGGAGCGTTGGTGCCTCGCTCGATGAAGGAGGGGTAATAGGTCCGGCCAGGAGTGTCTGAACAGGAGTCTTGATCGGAGGCGACGGATCCTTACGAAACACCCCACAATCCTCATCAGCGGAGGACAAGAATGGGCATTACACAAGTCGGACACGCACCTCAGCTGGGGTCTCCGTAGAAGTACTCGTCGCAGTGCCCTGCGACGTCGTCGCCGCATTTTCGCTTGGCTGCCGCTTAGTCTTTGAGAACGCCTTGTTCAGCCGACCCATCAAGCTCCCCATCGTCGGCGTGCTCGGGTTCGTATCTGGCGTCGACACCTTGTTTCCCCATCCGAAAAACTCGTCCGGGCTCGGCGGCCTGGGTGGTGTTGAGACAGACGGACGTCGGCTGCTCCCATGGTGAGCGGAGAAGTAGTCGGCGTTCACAGTACCGTAGGCGGAGGGCGGGACAGCGGAGCCCGTGCTGTTATCCGAGCGCTGGCTGTCGCGCAGGCCATGGGAGATAGGCATTGGTGTCGCGTCGGCGAGATTGGGCGATTGAGGAATGGTGGGCAGTCCAGAATCTCGAAGCGCGCTGCGCAGCGGGATCAACGGCGTCAAAAGCGGAGATGAACGGGGTGTGGCAGAGATTGCCGGAGAAACAGCAGGGAGCATGGTGGGGGAGAGGATGATACCAGTCGGACTTCTAGGACCCGCAGAAGCAGACGAGGAACTACGCACGGAGACGTCTGACGACGCACGACTCCTTGCATGTGAGCTCGCATGGCTGACATCGATGTGCGCAGGAACACTCCCGCGTTGCGTCCGGTGCTGGGATGAATCGTGGCCGCCGTGCTCTCTCGCGCGTCGTGCTGCTTGACGCTGTTCTTCGCGGATGAACCCATAGAACAGGTTCCGCAAAACCCACTTCCCGATGTTAACTAGATCAAAATTCAGTGGTCATGCGCACTTGCGCCGAGTAGAACAAACGACTCACATCTAATCTCTTCGTTCATCCTCTCATGAGCATGTCCATATCCCGCCTCGTCCGCATAGACCTCCGCCTCGAAGCACCGCTCATTCACATGGACCGTTAGCACGCCTGTCTTCGTCTCCAGGGCCGCCCAGGACGGCACGACAGCCTCGCCCTCGATCCGTTCCCTCACCGTCTCCAGCGCCTCGCGTGGGCTCCGCTGCCTCTCCTCGCCCCCGTTCTTCTCGCTCCCCTGGCTCCTCGCGCTCCCGCAAAGGCTCGCGGCGGCAACGTCCGCACATGGGAAACGCCCAAGGCACGCCCCGCGCACGATGTCCCACACCGCGACCTCGCCGGCGGTGTCAACCGTGAGTGCGTGCATGCGGTCGTTGAGCATCATGCAGCGCACCAGCCCGTGCTCCCCGTGGATCACCTCGTCCGCCTCGAGCCGTAGTGGTACCGCGTCCGCCGCGACTTCCCGAATTTCGTACGCCGTCCTCGGGTGCGGTGCGTGCATCGTTTGGCCGTCCTCGGGCCCGTTCGGCAGCCGCGCCTCAGTCTGCGAACGGAGCGTGTCGCCCCTGAACGGGCTCGAGCTGCGCAGCGCCACAGAAGTAGACTGCCCGAGCGTCGTTTGCACAGGCGAGCGCACCACGCGCGGGATGCTCCGCACGGACGCCGCGGAATACAACGTGGCAATCTCGGCATCGGGCGCGCGCGAAGACGGGCCGGCCATCCCGAACCCGGAATCGTTCGGCGACGTGAGGCGGACGAGGCTCTCAAAGGGGATGCCATACCACGTCTCCTCGCCCTCGCGCTCAGGGTCGAGCTCTAGGTCCACGGTGGTGTTGCCGATGTTCGAGAGGGAGGACTGCGAGAGCGAAGCGCGCGGCGAGCGGGAGGCACGGGGACTGCTGCTCCGCGAGTCCGTTTGGGACAGTGAGGGCGAGCGCGGCACGGACTTCGACCGGGTGGGCGAGTCGGGCTGCCGATAGTCCAGGAACGGCGGGGAAGAGACTGGGCTGTCAACGGCGCCCTCCACACTGAGCACTGTGGCGCGGAGTGCGCGCCGACCAGGGACACGCCACCGCTTTACGCTCGAGCTTCCAGATGCTGTCCAGAGCAGGTTATCGTCCATGGCGACGATCTTGTTGATGCCTTCAGAACCGAAGCCAGAAGTCCCAGGGCGGTCCGAGCCCGAATCTTGGCACAGGAGAATGCACTCTCCTTCAGAGACGTCCGCACAACTCTCCACGTCGACCTTGCAAACCAAGCCTGAGCGGTCGCCGGAGTAGAACACCTCCAGAGAGGGATGGGACGAGAATAGTGACCAGACCGACTCAGTGTGGTGGGTGAATGTATGCAGACAGCGCTGGGAGGACAGGGACCAGAGCTTGATGGAGGCTAGCGCAAAGCTCAGTAAAGGGTCTCATACTCACGATCCTTGCATATCAAACTATAGTCGTTCCGCGCGTAGAGGCTGCTTGCTTGTACCGCCGGGCTATAGGGGGGCAAGGCCGCCCACCCAAGAGGACATATGCTCCTCACCTCGTTTCTGTCGGGTCCAAGTTGATTCCCTGATGGACATCAATACCCAACAGCAGGCAAAGGCAGATAACCCTCGATCATCGCGGGTGGATGGGCATTGCCCAGTCTCAAACTGACAAGGAAACGAGCTGACGGCGCAGCAAGATAGAAGCAAATAGGCTCGATGCGGGGACTTCGACTGCAGCTGGATTCGCAAACAACCGGAGTGCAATGAACACACGTACCATCCGCAGATCCCGTGAGCAGCTAGCAGACTGTGAGCACATGACGACCAGGGCTTGAAACAAGGCAGCTCACATATTTGGCGTCCTCAGATATCAGGATAGCACGGATATTGTCGGTATGGCCGACAAGCTTCGCTATTCGCTTTCCAGACCTGGGGTCCCACATTCGGATGACGCGCTCCGGCGACCCCGAAGCAATGACAGTGCCATACGGATCCGTCGTCAGTGCGTACACGGACGCCTTGGCACCAGCGCCTTCAGGTGTGTGTAGTGTGATGAGAGAGTCGCGGTTTGCTGTCGACGCTAGGTCCCACAGTCTGATGGTACGATCGAATGAGCCAGAGGCAAACCATTGCTGTTCTCGACTACAAAACAGGATTAGTCAGTTGTGACGGAAAGGTAATCGAGGAAAGGATGAGGGAGGGGATTGGAAGAAAGCAATCCGCCAATGCTTCAACTTGATGCCCCAGCATCGACACTCATCAACGGGCACTTAACGGAATCCAAGACAAACTTAGATTCGGCATCGACGACTAGTTCCACTAAGGAAACACCCTCTGCAGGTAGGGTGGACAGAGCGCACACAATGTTCCGCGATTCACCAACAACAAATCGCTTCAGAATTCCCCATCGAATCCCCCGACGTAACGGCCTTCTGACTACGCTTAATGGGAGTAGTCAAAGACATAGCTGCTGGAGGAGCCCCAACGAGGGCGAAGCAATGGTCCTACCCGAATCTCACAAATCGAGTGGCCTGAACCACGTCATGCACGAGGGAGGCGAGGGCGACCTTTCCGCACCCACGGTCCGTCGTGTACGTAGGAGAATGACCTCGAGCTCGTAAGCTGTATGGTCACAGCGGCAGCTTCATAGGCCCGAATCCAATCTGGAAATTCAGTTTGGATCCAGAAGCTCGAGTGAAGTAACAGCACTGCTGCTCGCTGTCGTCGCGACGATGCTCTTGAGATTGCCCGAGGACCCTTCGCGCGGTGTACTAATGAGCCACGGGCAATCATCGTGGGTTGATGCCACATCTTTCGGGGACATGTGTAGTGCTCTGGACCTCTGCGACTCAACTCTCCACGGTGGCCAGTTTCGGCGGGTGGCTCTGATTCGACGGCACCAATGCAAGGGGTCGAAATGGCCAGTCAAACCAGACAGCCACTATCGAGTGTGCGACCGACCGGTGTGACTGGTCAGAACGACTTGACCGCTCCAACCGACGATCAGTGAAAGCTTTTCCGCTTCGTAATCTGCGCCAGAACCGACGTTCAGAGGGGCGGTCAGACTTTATTCTGAGGATGCTTCCGCGTGGGCGAAGCGACCACCGAATCGCCATCTCAGAATTGCCGAAATATGAGCCATAAGGTAAAACGATGTCTGGCATGCTCACCAGTGCGCCAAGCAGCGAACGTAGTCGGAATGGGTTCCGACGACTGTGGGCTCGTGGAGGGGGGTACTCTGGCCATGTGTATGCGGCGACCAGGCCTTGATCGTTCCGTCCGAGGATGCAGTGACGACTGCCGAACAGTCAACAACCGCTGGCACGGAGAGCAAACAAACGTACCGGTCTGATTATAATTACACAATATCATATCGTTGATCCAGTCCGAATGCGATTGAACAGCTTGGCGAAAGTGCGATGTTGGTGGGTGCGCCTGCTTGGACAGGAAGTGTAGCCGGGGTTATTCGAGTCGCGCACGGGTCGTCAAACGAGCAAGATACGGACCTTCAAAGCCTGGTACGCATCCATATCTGTCTCCCACTGATCCTCGTAGGGTATCGCGCTGTCGGTGGGTATCCGGCGCCGTGTCCGTCCAGTGACCTCGCCCAAGACGTCGCCGTCGCTGCGGTATCCGTCCGCCTCCTCCGCCTCCTCCTCGATCACATCGTCCGCCCAGTTCGTCATCACCTCCCACCTCCGCATGCCTCTTCCGGCGTAGCCGTACCGCTGGCTCCGTCGTGTCGTCGGGATGCCCAGGTCCCAGGCGATCGTCATGCCGTCACGGCCGCCGGTGTAGAGGATGCCTTCGGGCGACGCGCGTCCTACGAGCTGGGTGGAGGTGTCCAGCGCAAGGCAGGAGACCCCCAGTCGATGTCGAGGGTGCTGCGTCCATTTCGGTGTCGGAGGAGGGCCCGAGGACTGGAGAGGAATGAGAATGGGGCCTATGGAGCCATGACGAGGGACGCCATGGGGTGGTAGTTGTAGCCGTGGCGGGGGATCGGCTGGGGGAGGTATCACGTACGATACCCGACGCCGAGGCGGCGCCATGAAGTCGGGGCAGGCGAGCGGGTGCGAGGCGTCGCCGTCGGGCAAGAACCATGGCGTATTTCATCCTCTCCCGGGCCCCGGCGGTACCGCTGCCTCAGGCACCAGGAACCAGACCTGGCATGACTATTGTGAATAATCACCCGAGGTTTTCAATCCGATATGGTGTAGTGGCTAACATTATCGCCTCTCACGCGATAGCCCGGGGTTCGATTCCCCGTGTCGGAATCGTTTTTGCATCCCAACCTCCACTTCGAGTTCTAAGCGGAGCTCTGTGCGCCCAGACTTTTTTCACCCCCCTTCTGCGACGATCTACGAAACTCCATCTTCCTCGGTATTCGGTGGCAGATCGCACTCGGAACTGTCCGGAAGCGGGACCCAGGTTGACCTTGACACGCGCCGCAAGTGCTTTTCCACTGGCAGGACCAGTCGTTAGGCCCGTATTCCGAGTCGCGATATCCCCCTGGAAATCGGTGTTGCCTCGTTATCAACAAAGTTCCAACTAGTGTAAGTTGAGTTTCGCGATATCTATACTCGCGGTTGTTACTTACGTACCCGCGTCGCTCCCAGCCTTGCGCTATAGTAGGAGCGTTTTCTCCTTCGCGCGCGTAGGATGGCGCCATCCCATGGCCAGGCCAGTATAGAGTCCCTGCAGTTCTCCACCTTCAAAGATTGCCTCGCCCGCCGAGTGCTCGCCTACCCAGGGATCCTCGACCATTCCGAAGCCGAATCAGAGATCGGCTCCGAGCCGGACCCGCTAGACGACTTCACAGCCTATCTCGCCGAGGAGATATGGCCCTACCTCACCTCGGCGCTCCACGAAGCGACGTACGAGAGCCGCGATGCCATGCCAGACGTCGACGGCCTGCCCCTCGATAACCTGCCCACCGCGTTCGCAGACACCCTCGTCTCGTGCGGGATCGTGAACGCGGGGGAGCCAGCCGCGGAAGAGGCGACCGCGTTCCTGCGGAAGGTGCTCAAGGGCTACGTCGGCGAGGCGTGCGCCCCGCCGCCCATGTGGTCCAAGACGCGGACGACGGAGTGCGAGATCTGCGAGCGCGAGGTCCCGCTGACGTACCACCACCTCATCCCGCGCGAAGTGCACGACAAGGTGCGCAAGAAGAAGTGGCACCCCGAGGCGATGCTCAACTCTGTCGCGTGGCTCTGCCGGTGCGTGCTCCCTCCCCCTTGCTGTCCACGTGGGTGGCTGAGGGCCGGGGAAACTGATCCATATATTTACCGCGCCGCGGAAACCTGACAGACCTTGTCATTCTGCGGTGCACGGCGTGGCGAGCAACGAGGTCCTCGCGAGGGAGTTCCACACGGTCGACCTGCTGCTCGCCCGCGAGGACATCCAGAGATGGAGGAAGTACGCGGCTAAGCAGCGGTTTGGGGTGCGTCGCGGATGAGCGGAGCTACTGTAGTTACGCATTTGTTACGGTTTTGTGAGGCCACTTGGATCGATGACGGATAGGATGTGATTATCATTTCCGCCTTAGGCATGCTCGAAATATACTCGCCAAGGCAGAATGTGGTATATCGTGCCCATCAAAACGAATCCGAAGAAAGTCTGGGAAGAGCAAGGTCAAGGGGTAAATTCTATCCATGGACAGGTATCCAGCAAGCATAGGTATGTGTACTGATAAAATACGCAACATAAGTATCCTTCAGTCGCATCGATATTTACGCGGGCGACTTCTCCTTGCCCTTCTCCGCCTGCGCTGGCGCGTCAGCATGTTTCGGGCTTTTCGAGCGTGTCCGCTGCACCCGACGCACGCGCCGCTTCTTCTCCAGATGGCGCACGAGCCACGTGAAGACCGTCATCGTCGCGCACGACATGATGATCCACGCGATGATGACCGCTGCGTTGCGGCCCAGATGCGAGTCGGTGTTGAACAGGATCGTCCGGAGCGCTTGGGACCTGCGTAGTACGAAGTGTCAGTGAACGACATCCAGGACCACACGAGAACGCCACTCACATGTTCCTGGTGGTACAAGATTAGCATTAGCAGACGCCGTGAAGCACCGTGACAGGCGGAAGACGTACCAGATCGGGAAGCCCGTTCCGTAGGCATAGAAGGGGTTTTGGAGCTCAGGAGGGAGCACGACGGGGGAGATGTTGTAGAGGATCTAGCGGGAGCCATCCCATCAGCTGTGAAGGCGAATGTGACGCAAGAACGACCGCGCACCAGGATGAACAGAAAAAACGGCACGAAGCGCGGCGTAAAGATCGTGATCATCGCCTCGAGCGACAGCCCGAGCGCGGCCATGCCGAGGTAGAGGAACACGAACGAGACAATGAAGCCGAGGCCCTCGCCGAACTTCGTCCCGAGCGGCAGCTTGAACGCGACGTTCACGAGCGCGAAGGACATGCTCAGCGGGAAGTACACGACGAGCGGCACGGCGATGCGCAGCCCGATGTACGGCAGGAAGCTCATGTGTGGGCTGACGATCGCCCTCGCGGTGGAGTTCGCCATCGTCTGTGCGCGTACATGGCCTCAGTAACGGGCGCCTTCCTTCACGGATGGATGTACGTACGATCATAAAACTAATCCAATACGTCAGCGAAGATCAGGTGCGCCAGGCAGGCGGTGGCGACTCACGAGAATATGCATAAGAATATGTTGCCGACGAGCGTGGCAGCCTGCGCAGCCGGGGCGCTGTGTGCGACGGTCCGACGTTAGTGCCTTGGCGAGCGGTGACCGCGGAAAATCACGAGGACGAGAAGGACGACGGGTGAGAGGGACGTACGTGTACGGCCGGAGGTTGACCATCGTCCAGCTGATCCCCGGCGCGATGGTCTGCGGGGCAGTCGCGATAAGCTGGAGGGCGGTCGAGTTTGGCTCCCCATTGGAGTTGATCTGCGCAAAATACCGTTGTGCGCTCGCCGTGGCGTAGCCGGTGGTCGTCTCCTGCAGCATGGCCGTCGTGAGTGGGACGATGTAGTTGCCCGTTGCGATTTCTTGACGGGCCTGCCGAAGAACCTGTTAGTCAAAGAAGATATTCGAGAAGGCAGCCCTGGCTCACCTGGGAGTAGAAGACTTTGATCGCCGAGCTCGGATCGTACGTCGTGTCGCCGTTCGACCGGGCGCGCGACAGCGTCTGGGTAGCGTTTGGTTGCACTGGGAAGTAGGAATAAGTCTTGGGACCTTATCATAATGTATGGCTAGCGATAGATAACAGGAGGGCAGGAGTTTGCATTGCGCAGAACTTAACTTCTCCCCTGTCCAGAATATCTGCGCATAGCCTGCTGAATTAAACAGTTTCCATTAAGGTTTTGGGTACGCAGAACCCTGCGTCTGCCTGCTTATAGTTATAGCTGTAGCCATAGCAATGATCGACTATGAACGTCGTTTGAACCCTGCTTGACGTCCCCCAAGACGCCAACCGAGAAATGGGCGAAGCAATCTTGGCCATTGGCGGAACACCGCGGCAGAACCGTGGTGTCATGCCAGGAGTCGCAAAGCCAATTCTCTCCCAACCAAAGACTGCCAGAAATTCCGACATTTTGTTATAAGGAAGGGACGTGAGGAAAGGGCAGGTAGGGTGACGGGGGAAGGCAAGGCGAGGGGGCACGGAGGGGCATTGATCTGCACTCGTCTGCCAGGACTCCTGCGAAACCGCGAAAATCTCTTTTCCCAGCAACAGCCATGGCAGGAGTCGGGTTGCAGGGGAATGTGATATTCTGAAACTTTCACCGCAAGCAAAACACGGGGTGCATATCAGCATAATATGTCCTGGATTACGGTAAAGGTTGCCGTGAAAATAATCTGAATACTTTTATAATCCTTTGTCGTGAAAACTGTAAAGCCCTTTGTAGATCGGCCGTAAAGAATGGCGCGCACTGTGATAGGAC
>JAKLMY010000350.1:0-27916 GCA_022814645.1 Ganoderma meredithae | reverse complement strand
GGAACCTCGTTCGACAGCTCCGGGGCGTCTCTGTCAAGTCCAAAGGTACCCAGGACCAGTCTTTCGCGTTCGTCCGGATGAAACCAAGACGAAATTCCGAAATCGATGAAGTAATAGGTCACGGATACCTGACTACGAGATAACACTGGTGCATCTTGTTGTAGGTCGTGTGGTAGGCGGCTCTCGAGAAGAGGATGGAAGCCTTGAGGGTACATAGATATGGCATCCATCATAACATTCTTGTATGCACAGTCCCTTCATGCCCGTGAGGAAAGACATGCGGCGCAAAACGGTGGGCATCGTACCTGTGCGCAACCCCTTGCTCGTGTAGGAACGCCAGGCCCTGAGGAGTCATCTGTAGCCGTGCATGGGAGACAAGAACAACATGCGTACCTCCAGAAGTTGTTCGCCACAATCAAGCATGGTTTCGACAGACTCAAATGGAGGATGGTCGACGTAACGCAGGAACGGCATGACGATGTAAGAATGGTCAGGGTCGTCTTTGTCAGGAAAGGTGTCCAGCACAGGCACACAATGGTTGCGAGGGTCCTTCCGCATCTCCGGAGAGGAGAGGTGTGTAGCGATCCTCAATTCCTGCGAATCAGTATGGAGGTGCTTCAGAAGGACGAGCTTGCCGTCCGATATCCTCGTTGCATCCATGAGGGTGGGTCGGAACATCTGTCTCAAGCTCAGTGAATTTTAAGCCATAGGCTCACTGTTACTCCGCTCACATTTGAACGATGGAAGTCTTCGGCGAAGTATGGTGTTTGCATGCTCGGGTCCAGTTTCCAGGAGGCGATCCATCCGGGCCTGCAACGAGCTCGCAGCATATACCCTCTGGACGCTAGGTATTCCTGGCGATCCCGCCAGACAATTTCAACCGGATCTGGCTGAGCCACGCTATTGAAGTAATCCTCGACATCGAAAGCTGGTTGAGCCATGACATAAAAGGACGAAACAGGGAGGAAGGGGGATGCAGATAGCGGAGAAGTGAGAAGTGAGAAAGGCCTAGGATTCGGAAGGGCTGTCGCACCTCAACATGGTTTCGAAGTCAGAACGTCACAGGTTGGGCGGAGTTCAAATTAATCGAGCTGCATCGAGACCTTGTATCCGGAGTCTGGAGTCCAGCCTGACTCGCAGGGAGGGCCACGAGGAGAGCGGGCCGGCAAGCTGTCCCGGATAAACTATTGAGCGCCAAAACACTGTGTAAGCTTTACCTCATGGCCTGTCACAAAGAACCCCGATCGGAGCTTCTGTGGTTTAATTGGGCGCCGGCGGCGGACGCCCAGGAGCACTGGCAGCATCCTTTACAGGAATACGTGGCCCACTCGATTGTTCCTGACGCACAGTCTCCAAAGCCACGGATTTTGGTCAACAGCCTGAGAGACAGTTGTGCTTATCGTGAGTTGGAGAATTATTCTGCGGGTTGGGCGCACACCACCGATACTACACTGGATTCAGAACGGTAACTTGAAGTACCGATCCGGAGCGATAGCCCACAAAAAAGAGGGAGCAATTGAGCATGGAGACTCCGTTTTATGCCAAAACCCCTTCCATATCTAACCACAAACCTTGGTCATCGTCGTCGTGCCAGATCATTAAGGCACGCCACTTCCAGTTGCGGATAAAGATTTTGTAGCAGTGTATGTAGTTTTCTGATCACTGAGTTGTATATGCATCCTATGACAGTGATCTACAGCTGCACGGTCGTCCTTTCAAGTGTGGCATCTGTCAAGACCCAGCGCGCCTGCCTCGTGGTCACTGTGGTAACAAAATGCAGATTGGTCCGATGAACGTGTCTGAACGTGTCTGAATTGTCTGGATCAGACCGTTTCAGATATTCAACGAATTACTGAGGTGGGCCGCTCTGCGGGGGTAAGGGAGCCGATGTGAGCCTACTTGGGACGGCATACTAGAAGACTAAGATCTTCTCATCTGCACCCACCATCGCGGTAAACACTCAGACCTTGCGAAGGTGGCAAATCTCGAAGGCGTGGAACAACTTCGCGCTCTTGCTGTACGTAACTTCTGTTGTGGGCGGGGGTGAATCGGGGTCAGGCGCATGTCTAGACTCCCCTCTTTGAAATCACTTCTCCGCACCAGTCACTGACACCCACCGGAGGAACGCACAGTAACCGGGCCCGCCGGTGGTATCTGCTCGAAATCTGAGCTCTATGATGGTTGATGACTCGAAATTACCTGAGAGTATCTCACCGGCGAGTCCGGCTCCCAGTTTTCCTGGTTCCCAAGCATAAGAGGCTAGAGCAGCTGGATGGCCATGGCCGGGATTCGTTCTACTTTATCTCCTCATCAGCCATCCGCCTTTACTACTTCGTGGTGAGCTCAACGTCACTTCGTATACCTTTGTCCCTTCGGAATTTACACTATCCACCTTGCTCTAGTTCACGATGGAGCGCGTCATCAGGGTCGCTACCCTTGCGTCCCTGACTTACAAGGCTGTCAAGTGGGCCGCACAATACACCTCTATCTTTGCAACTCATTCCCGGTACAATGCGGTTATGAGTTCCCTGAACTACTGGGATACGTACTTTCAAAACATGACACCGCAGGAGATTGCGCAATTTAACCAGGAACAAGGGATTGGGAGCGCGTACGAAACCATGAAATGGAGAATTGAATCGTGAGTTGCATCGCGGCCACGATGCTCTGCCGGATTCATATAATTTTACGTTCAACATTGCAGGCTGAAGCGGGATGCGGCCTTCATAGCGGTGGAGTTGCAAAGGCACTCAGTCGTCACACGATGCAATCCGACGTCCAACGTCGTCCAGCTAGCGGGCAATTGGGACATGCGATGCAACGCACAAATCCAAGACCTCGAGGTGAGATTCTCCTCATTGCCACGAGCATGGTTTGATACATGAACGATTCTCAGAGGACAACCGAAAATCTCCGTCGCCAACAACAACAACTCCGTATGTGGCTTCCTTTCCTTTCACATCAACTGTGCAACAGCTATACTTACTGGAACTGTTGTTTCCGCCGCACGCCACCAGAACTTGCTGAGAACGAGGCCAACCTCATCCGTGCTGGGTTAGATAGCTTGAGAAACCAAGTATCGAATGCTACCCTTCAAGGTGTTATAAGTACGCTGAGGGGTAAGGTCAATCATGAACGGTCAATATACCATGCTCACAAGTCCACAGTCGTTGTCCATCGTCCGGAGCCTGAACGGTCAGCCGTGTAGAAGCTGGAATGCTCCAGCAATCGCAGACATTACACACCGCAGGCTCTGTGGTGCGGCTCGTTTGTGATCGTTGATGGTGTTGTGGGCCGTTAGCCCTGCGTGATGAATGCGATGAATGCCCGTTGTAGGATCAACTGTGAAGGCACTAGTTGTATGCAAGACGTTGTATGTAGCTGTTGAACATAGCGGTTCCGAAATCTTTGCATTGCCCATATGCCCATAACAGATGGGATTACTATGTAAGCAGTGCCCGCATAACTTCCGAGTCCAAAATCTGGAATTCGACCATCCATTCAAGTAGAAAATGCGCATAAGTGATGATGTAAAGGTGTCCGTGGAACTTCTTCAGTCATACTTGTCCCCCAAGATATATTACATACCTTGTTGCATGGAGGGAGGAGAGTCATACCTACAGTCACACTCTGCTCGAACCTCAAAGAAGATGGCGTGAGGGCCGCGAGTAACTTAGTTCAGGCCGCCAATCGAAGTTCTTGAACCACCAGTTGGATGATGTTCTCCCCCAGGCGGAAAGGCCGTAACGGCCCGGCTGATCACCTGGCCGCCAAGTCATCCACTCAATCAAATTCCCTCCCTCTGGACCCTCACGCGCCCGCCTCACCGTGTCGCAAAAGTCCTATCTTCCACACTCATATCTACAGCACTTCAGGACACGGACTAACGCCGTGAGGCCCTGCTTATCGCTATGTAATGACTCGACTCGAGTCTCGCGCGATGCATATGTCGCCGACGCACGGACGGAGCTCCTTCCCGTCGCCCGTGCCTGATGTTATTTAGGCTTGAAGTTTGCAAGCACTGCAACTCAACGCCTCGTTGACCGCCTCGCTGCTCTTCAGAACGATCTCCTTCTGGGCGCGCGACACAGTTTGCGGAACATATCCACTTCACACGGCGTGGCCGGACGTCTCGAGCCTCGAGTCTACGGTCATCATAGCAAGATTGGAACGCACGCCTCACTTATCGATCACTGCCCACTGGCACCTCTGATCCATCCGTCCCCCTCACTGCGATCGCCTGCTTCACCAGTCAACATGGATCTGCAGATCGTCACTACCGGGAAGAACTTGCCCCTCCTCGCGGGCCTTTTCATATCTTTCATCATATACGGAGGCTATCGAGCTTGGGCGAGGCGCAGAGCCTCTCGCGGACGCGCTGCGACCCTCGCATCGCCCAATCAAAGCACCAGCGAGAAGTCGGCATTGGCGAAGGCGAAGGAGCGTGGACCTGGAGGTGAGCTGCGCAGTCTATCTCAGTTTCAGGCCAGGCCCATCCACCATTTATCTATGTATTCGCTGCGCACGCGCGTGTCGTTCTTCTGCCACCCAGTCCTCCTCACATCCTGCCGCATTGTTTCCGGTTTGCTCATGTTCGTCGCCGTCCGTTTCGCGCAGAATGGCATGCTGTGAAGTTCGACTACCCGCGCGTGGCCCCGAGCGCAACTCACTTCAGCACTCTCAAGCCAATACCGTACCGCCCCTTCCGATGGGGCGATTACCAGTGAGCCCCTTCTGTCCTTTTCTCGCGCAAGGGCGATAGTAATGCGCGCGCTGGCCAGCGTAACGATGGGCATCCGTAATATGCCCTGGGACGAATGGATCGAACTCGACTGCGACTTCGCGCTAACGCATAGAGTGTGTGACTACCGAGTGCAGACGCTGGGGGAGAAGCTTGTACAGATGCACCCCGCCCAGCCGGGCGTAGTTAAGTCGGGTCATGCCGCCGGTACGTCATGCTATTCACCATTACCATATTTTCGCGTTAACGTTCTTCGTTCCTGGATATTCACAGCGCAGGAATTCCTCTATGAGTTGGCGGAATACCTCTCACGCAGGCATCCGGACGTATACAGTGTTACGCGACATCCTGTTTCGGCCCGGGAGGACGAGAACGGCTGGTACAGGGAGGGCAGGATCAAGACGATCACGATCATCCCATTCCAGGAGACTCACGATTTAGACATGGAGGAACCTTTGAAGGCGGCACGTTCGCTGTGAGTCCTGGGGGCATCCAATTAATTTTGAAGCTTCTGACGGAACGGCTGGTCAACGCGTTTAGGATCCAGGAGGACTTCACGATTATGCTCGAGGGCTCGGATGGACGCTATTATTTGCAAGCCGGTGCTGTATGCGTTGCAGGTGAACCCCAGTTCGGAACACTTTGGACATGGCAGTATGTTGATCAGGAAGCACCGCAGGCTCGTGGCGGCTCGACGACAAGATGGGCATGCCCCTCGAAGAAATCCACACGTCGGGCCACGTTCCCAAATGTAAGCGTATCTTGTTCCTATTGCCCTCCATTACCAAGCTGGTCTCTCACGGATCCCACGCGCCTCAGACAAGGACAAACTCCAGATGAGCATGGAGCGCTACTTCCGACGAATGCCCATCGACAAGCCGATCGTCCGCAATAACTACGCGTTCCAGGTCGTCGCGCAGCCCGAGATGCGACAACCGGCACCGCCCGCTGGCTCCCTGCTCGACGTGGACCCGGGAGAGCTGGCGTGGGCAGTGACGATGAACGGGGACGAGGAGACGTCCGAGTACGAGCGCGCGAAGCACATCAACGACCAGTACGAAGAGGACGGTTACCCCTCATCGCTCCCGTATCGGCTGGAGAAGGTCGAGACTCCGGCGACGGCTGAGACGTTGTACCTGAGGACGGAGAGGCAGACGCTGCGGAGGCTGCCGCGGACTGGGGCAATTGTGTTTACGATCCGCGTGTACCAGACGCAGCTGGCGGAGTTGGTCAAGGAGGCAGGCGTGCCTGGTCGAATTGCGAGTGCGATCCGCAGCTGGCCGGAGGACGTGGCGAGGTAAGAAGGTTCTTGCACTCTGAACGCGGTGGGTTGAGAGCTGATATTGGTGCAGGTATAAGGCGCGTGGCGCGTACGAGAGTATCCTGCCGTACTTGGACAAGTGCCACGCCGAACAGGTCGAGAGCGGGATCACGAGCGAGGAAGACAAGAAGACAAACTTCCCCTTCTAATGCGGGGATGGCGCAGATGTCTGATTTGAATCTCACTGTATTCTTGTTCCCAACGACTGTAGTGGTAGAGCTGTCGAAATGACGGGGCTGTATGCGGCATGGCATGTAGTCGTGGTGCGAGCGACGATCTCCTGTGGCAGAGGCGAAAGTGTGCGGACGTGGAGCAGGCTAGGATGACGTCGGGGACCTGAGTCTGCATCCATGGCAGGGAAGAGTACCGTCCGCGCGGGGCATGCGGCGCATGGGGGTGCGAGCCTGCTTCGATTTCTCCCTCGCATGCGGCCAGTAGATTACGAGGTCTTATAAAGCCAGACAGTGGGCAGACTCAGACTGACGTTTCTCCGATTCCCCGCCGCAGCCTTGTGCACTCTTCCCTCCCACTCCGTCTGTGGTCGCTGTGTACGTGTTGACGACACCGATCGCTGACGTCTGCGGCCCCCACACGCGAGATCGGACGCGAATACTGGCCGCTATACTTTTAGGGCGAGAGAGCAGTGCAACCGGCGGCAGTCAGGCAGTGAAGCAGTCTGAGTCTCGGCAATGGGCCCGCCCTCTCCCGGCGTGGACGCATGGCAGAAGCCTCAGAGTCCAGTTCGGCCTGCTCGCTCTTCTCAACGGCCTGCTGGCCGTGGCCATATACTCTCCTCACCACCCCGTCCGTCGCCACCACCCCCCTCGACGATGCCCAAGCCCTCCCTCATCCAGTCCATCCTCAACAGACCCTCCCAGTCATACCACCACCCCGCCCAACGCGAATACCACTCCACCCGCGGTGAACTCTTTAGACTAGCCCACGCCACCGCAAAAATCATCCCCGGCCAGTATGACGACTCTGGCCTGGACACCTCGACTCCAGGAGACTCGGACACCGAGACCTACCACTCGTCAGCCACCTTCGATCGTTCGTCCCAGCGGCCATCTTCCAAGTCGCGAGCTCCCTCCAGCCAATCTGGCTCAGATCTCTCTCCGTCCCAGCGGGCAACCGAGGTGAGTACTTATTCTACTTCCTTCCGCCTGGGGATTTCCAGTTATTTTTGGCCGACGGGACTTATCGGTATACCGCACGGGGACAGCCCAAACGCAACCCCGCCCATTCTATCGCGTCAACATCCTCCTTCGTATCAGTCAAGAATCCGGACGACAACCGCTCCCACACTCGCAAGTCCTCTTCTAACGCCCCTTCCTATCAGTCCCGCTCCAGCTCAAGTCGGGATCCCTCCACCAAGGGGAATGAGGGAGACGTCGAGGAGAGCACCGACGAGGACGAGGAAGGCACAGACATCTTCTATACCCCCCGCACCTCCCTTGCCTCATCCTCGGCCTTATCGCGAGTATCCTTGTCCGCCGTCGCAATGCTCGAGACTCCAGTGCTCGCGTCCTCTCTTCTACCTCTCCATACCAAGTCAAAGCTTGTCTCCCCACCGACTGCGCCCAATGACGACACTCCCCCGGTCTCGCGAACGCCGTCGGGCTCGTCATTGTCATCCGTGGCATCATCGACGAGCGGCGGTGACGACTCTCCCTCGCTATTCTCGGACCCCTCGCGCGGCACGTCCACACGGCCCACGACTGCGGGCAGCTCTGAGCGTGGGGCCAAGCACGCCGCGAGCTCTGTGGAGACCATAACTATCGCCTCGTCCATCTCGCGCTCCCGCACGCTGTCTGCAGGAGCCAAATCTGCCGGCTCATCGTCCGCGCGCTCGGACGCGAGCACCATCCGCAAACATCGCGAAGAGGCCGGCAAACTGACGTACACGGATGAGGACTGGGCCAAGGACATCCGGTGGCTCACGCCGCCGAAGATGCCGGCTGCGTCCAACGGCCGCCGCACCGCGAGGACGCTCCCTCCCGACCTCCCTAGCCTCGAGAATGACCTGTCTGGAAGACGGAGACCTGGACATCCAAATCCGCGGGCGAAAGGTGACCGGCGGAGTAAACGTTCACGCCATTCGCGCGGGCGAATGTCCGCACTGTGGGAAGAGGACGAAAGCGAGGACGGCAGCACGGACTTCACGAGCTCAGAGCCGAGTCGCTCAACCACGCCCATACCGGAAACCCCACCGCATTCTATCCCTTCTTCCCCCCTCGCGAAAATAACGACCCTCCCTCTGACCGCAGAACCGCAAGAGGAGAACGCGCCCTCTGAGTCCACACATTCCGAGAGCACGCCAGACGCACGTTTGGAGAGATATGCACGAGGGAACCGGCGAACATATTCCACGACATCATCTCTCTTCCGCCCCAATGGGTCGTCGAACGCGCATCTACCAACATACCCGCTTCCAAATCCTGTCCCTTCATCGTCGGCTACCCCCACCCCGAATGGCTATACAGGCCTCACCCTCCCCCATGCCGGATATTCGAACGCCAAGGGTAAACAGACTGCAGAAGGCCACGTCGATCTCGTCCGTGCAGGTGTTGCGCAGAGTAGCATGGCAACGATCGAAGTCATCCGCGGTGTCGCAACAACAGTCTCGAACGGCGCACCACTTTCAGCGAACAACTCTCCTTCGAAACCCCGTCGAACACTATCCTTCTCCCTCGGCCGCTCGTTTACCTTGAGCTTCAAAGGCAAGAAGCGTGAGAGCGCAACGCCCGTGCATCTGCGCGGGGGCCTCCCCCTACCCGTCGCGTTCACCGCGCACGTTGCACCACCGTCTTTTGTGCCCGAGTCGCACGTGCTCGTCCAAGTGCACGCGGTTGGCCTCGATACCCTCGATTCGCTCATCGTGCACGATAAGGCGGGTTTGAACGGCAATGGCGGCGGGCTGACGGGCGGGAAGGGAATTGGAGGCGGGAAGGCTGGCTTCATCCCGGGGCGGAGCTTCGCAGGGAAGGTCATCGAGTGTGGCTGGGCGGTGCGCGAGGAGGTGTGTAGGCGCGGCGAGTGGGTCGTGGGGCTCTTGGACGTGAAGAAGGTACGTTACCGATACTTGTATAAACCCCTTTCCCAATGCGAGCGCAGTCTTGGGAATCTGCCCTGGAATGCGCTTGAACTTATGACGCTGCTCTGCTTCTAGTGTGGTGGGCTTGCCGAGTTCATCCTTGTCGAGCGTCATCGCGTTCATCGTGCGCCCCAACCGCGCCCACGTACCCCAGCACCTCTCTTCCAGCCACGAAAGCGGACTCACCTCCGCAGCGCGTCTCTCCCCGCAAACGGCCAGTCGTATACATCCTCGCCTCTTGCACCTCCCGCGCTCACCGTCGAGGAGCTTGCATTGTTGCCACTATGTGGCGTCCCGGCACATCGTGCAATCCGCACCTTTGCTGACGTCCTCACTCCGCCGCTAGGCACGAAATCCTCTGATCCGCCAAATGCATCGGACAACCGTGCCTTGATCCTCAGGGGACACGATGGCGCAGGCGCGCTCGCGGTGCAAATGCTTCACAAGCGTGGTGTCCGCGTCGCTGTGCAGATCCCTGAATCTGCGATGCTGGATGACGAACCCTCAGCAATAGAAGACTCAACCCCACCGCAGATCACCAACGGCAACGCGAATGGGCACGGGCGCAAACTCTCGCTCGACCTCGTGCGCCCGTCACCTTCGAAGTCCGACAAGGATAAGGACAAGGGCAAGGCGAAGGAAAGTCAGAAACCCAAGCAGACCAAGCAGGCGCGGACGGAGGCCCGTTTACGTGCGTGGGGCGTCGAAGACATCTTCGTCGGGGAGCCGCTGGACGTTCTTCGGCAACTCTCAGAGGACGGCCAGTCGTTCGACATGGTTCTCGACACCGTCGGGGGCGCTGCGGTCTGGGAAGCCGGCCAGCGGCTGCTGACGGCAGACTGGACCGCGGCTGCCTCGCGCTCGTCGCTCTCCCTCGGGCGCGTGGGCTCGCGCGCCGCGTCGCTCGACGTCGACCTCGGTGCGGACCCCGCCGCGATGGGCGCGAACGCCGAGTCGCACGCCAAGCTCAAGCGCGGCCGGAGCACGAGCAAGGGCAGGAACGTCATCACCCACGCGCAGTTCACGACCCTCGTCGGCGACACGCCGCACCGGCCCATCCCGACCGCGCAGGACAACCTCAAGGGCGGGCTGCGCTCGCTCCGGCGTGCAACGTCGACGACGTCGAAGTCGACGCCCGCCGTGCTCACCCGCGGTGTCAGCAAGCGCGAGAAGCGTCTCGTCGGCTACGCATGGGTCAGCGTCGCGGCGGACGTCGACATGGAGGGCGAGGACGTGCGCGATTCGCTTGCGGCCGTCGTCCGTATGGCTGAGAGCGGATGGTTGCGGCCTCCGTGTATCGATGCGGAGGGCGAGTCGCAGGAGACAGGCAAGATCGTGCCGTTCGAGAAGGCACCCGAGGTGTTCAGGCGGGGTATTGTTGGTCCCTTGGGCGTCCTTGCGGACGGTGGAACGTGCGTCGTGCGGATCGTGGGGTAGGGTCGGTTGGAGGCGTTAGATGTGGATTACCGGGCTAAAGACAAACACGAAGACGGCAGAGGCGACTATTGCTGCCGTGAGTTCCGTAGGTGCCCCTCGCCCTCCTTATTTTAATCACCTGGTCCGTTGTGGTATTTTGGATTTCCTTCGCACTGCGGACTCCTGCTCGAGGTTGACACCGGGACAGTGTATGTGTACCCGTAGAGTTATTTGCTAGTTCGGAAGATTCAAGGCATTGTTATGGTTTGTACAGTATCTAGTGGCACCGGTATTTTCCTCCCAACGATACTACGTATGTTGCACACATTGACCTCACGCACCTCACACACCAATACATAATGATGATATTGCACCAGTCTCATTCCATTGTGAGTCCGCGCGTGTGCCTGCTGCCGTGGCAAGCAACTATCGATCACAGAGGATCTACATGGTCTTGTGTATCGCGCAGAGTGGCGTTTGACCACCTGCTCAGAAGAACTGCTTGAAGTCATAAGCGACCTCTCCTTCCTTTGCCGCAGATGCTGCGCTCTTTTTCGAGGAGGCAGCGTTCGCAACCTTCTTCGGAGGTGCAGCAGCCTTCGGTGTGGCCTTCACAGGCTTTTTGGCGTCCTTGGCCGCAGGCTTGTCCGCCTTCGCCTTCAGCTTCGAAGCGGCGGCGCCCTTCGCACCTGCAGCGGACCGAGCCTGCTTCGTGCCCTTTGGCTCGGGCGCAAACGCAACCCTTTTGGCGGGTCGGGCGGGGGCTTTAGCGAGGGCGCGTTTCCGCTTGCCACGGGGAGGCGAGGACTCCAGCTCGTCGACCTCTTCTTCATCCTCGTCCTCATCCTCATCCTCGCCGCTACCCTCGCTCTCTTCCCCATCAAGCCCAACCTCGTCCACTTCATCGAGCACACCTCCATCCTCCTCGTCGGCCTCGATACCGTCGTCAGATGGCGAGATGAAGTAACTCGCGTCAAGCATGATTTTACGGGCGTCGACGTCTCTAGTGCGGAGCTTGACGAGGCCGCCAGCTTTGCGCAGCTCTTTGCGGGTCGACAACTTGGAGAGTATAGACTTGTCTTTCGCGTACGCGTCTGCCAGAGCCTTGTTTGAAGGAACACTTGAGGATGGAGGTAGGCTAGACGGAACAGTAAAGCGAGCGAACTTCCCGCTACTCCAGTCCCGGAGGACGGTGCGGGCGGCGCCTGTAAGGTCTGGGCTGCCGTTCTGTTGCGAAGGGGTTAGCGAGGTCAAACTATCATCTCGCAAAACCCGGCGAACCTTCTTAATGAAGCCGTTAGCACGGGCTACACTGGAGAGGAACGCGGTTGCGTCACCGTCCATGAAGATCGGCAGGTTGTACAGGAGCATGAGGTCCTCCCTGCTAGAGCGGGAGACGAGCTCAGACACTGGCCATGTCGTTACTGTATGCGCGACAGGGGTGTACGATGTAGGCAGAGCACACTCACTGACTGCGGAAGGATCCTTTAACCGCTCTATGTGTCCCCTGTTCCGCAACAGAATGTCGCGCGCACGTATCCCAGCGACGTCCTCGTCCGGCAAGTCTTCCGCATGGTGCCACAGAAGCCCAGGCGTGTCGATCACGCGAAGTGACTTTCCGCCCTCGAGGTCGACAGTAATTTCCTGGGGATGTGTCGTGGTAGTTGGAGAGAAGTCGTTCATGGAAGCAGCGAGCGTGTATGTCTGTAAGACAGCCTTCCCGAGGAGGGAGTTGACGAAGGATGTTTTCCCGGTATTGGTCATTCCGGCCACAGCGATTGTCAGCGGCTCGTCGCCCTTCTTCTCCGCGGCCCATTGTTGAAGCAGAGAGGTCAAGGCATCCATGCCCCACGCATCGTCCGCACGCTCGCGCTCCTTGCCCTTGCCTTTGCTCCACGTATCTGCGATAGACACCGGAAGGCATGCGGACGACGACCTGAAAAGAACTGTAGGATGTTCTTGCCTCAGCGTCGCCGCCCACGCCTCGACAGCCTCCCTCGGACAAGCATCTGCGATAAGATGGGTCAACACACGCATGTATGCGCAAATTTCAAGGTGTATACGCACCAATTTTGTTGAGCACCAGCAGCACCTTCTTCCCCAGCTCCTTCGCAACCTCCTCCAAATGCGCACTCCGGGATGAAGGCGGATCCCGAGAGTCGAGGATCTCAATCACTACGTCTGCTGCGTCGAGAACGACCTTGAGGTTCGGCAGGTCGGGATTGATGAGTACCGGCACCTCCTCCTCCTCCCCGCCCACATCCGCATCCATTTCCTCGTCCTCGACGTCACCGTCGACAGCCCGTTGGGCTGCGATGGCCCTGACGCCGTCGAATGCCACCTCATCCTCGTCCTCGTCATCCTCCGTGGTCTGAGCCTTGGCTGCCTTCTTCTCGTCCTTGCGCTTCTGCTTCTCCTCTGCGGCCTATTGTCCCCCGCGCACTCCATCAGGGTCAGACGTACAACACACCGGGGAAAACCAACACACCACACGACGCTGGTCCGCAACCTCGGCAAGGATCTGGTCCTTGTACGGGAAGTTGTTCGGGATGCCTGGGTCCTTCGCATGCTCTAGCAATACCAACCCGTGCCCACACGCCCGTCAATCGGACAGAACTCGCCCCCACACCCTCGCAACCGAGAGACCAAAAGAGACACGCACTGCTCTTCCACTGGGGGTTCTTCTTGGCCTCCTTGCTCTTCTTCCGTCGCGCCTCCTTCACCTTCTTCTTCACCCTCTCCCGCTTGTTTATCGACACCCGCTTGCTCGTCTCTGCGTCCACGACTCACGACATCAGCAACCCGCACGCACTCCCAGGCCGGGCGTTCCGTGCTGACTCACTTTTGCGTATACGAGGCATGACCGACGGAGATAGACAGCAGAGGGGGTCAAGCGACGACTCAAACTCCAAGAACGAGCCTCCGGGCCGCACAACTTAAACTTTTCAGGCTCTTTGCGCCCACGACATTTCTCAATTTGGCATCTACAGGCGCCTAAAGCAGCCGGGCGTCTGGCATGCCATAATCGTCGCCCTTCGTCACCGCAGCCTCTACCATCCGCCGTGTGGCAAGAGATGGCAACTCCTCGGACATAAGTACCAAAATTTTGTGGATCACGTCGCCCGACATATCCAGAGGCGAACCAGGGCACCCCGAAAATTTTGTCAGGTCAGCTCGGTCATGGTCTCACGGGTGCGGCGGAGCGATAGTGCGCAGCTGTCTTCCGTCAACAACAAAGCAAACCTAGGCGGCCTGCGTGCTATGCAAGTTGAAGGCACCGTCAGGTCGACGACGTCGCCATGACACATTATGGCATTCGCATACTGATCTGCACCACCGGAACGCGGCAGCAGACGTAAACGAGCAAAAGCGGACCGACAAGGTGACTAGAACGTGATCGTGTATGCGGTGTGATGAGAATACTGTTGAATGGAATAATGTACTTCGCGGCGCCGATACCGTACAGGCGGCAGGGACCCCAACACACGCCACTCTCGCCAAGCATTTCCGTGCGTCCCGATCCCAAAACCCCCGCGCATATGCCTTGTCCAGTATAAGCTAGGAAGTGTGTGCAAGACTGCATGAGCCTCTCTCCTCCCTTCAACGTACAACAGGAACATGTACAACAATCCGGCATTGTGTTGTCAATAATCACCATATGTAAAGAAAATAAAGCCCACGTATAAACCCCCTCTCCGATTGAAGATGATCATGATGATGCGTCGAGTGACCAGGTCCGTGTCCCGTATGTACACCCACGCACGTCGGCGATGTGTGCATACGGATGAGAGACGTCTAGCCTTCTGTAAAACAAAAAAACGGTCTCGGTGCACGGCGCATTGACACTCCTGTGTATTCGCGATGTGTCGCTGACGGGGCGGTAGCGACCCGACGTGAATGCGGCAAACCGCCAGCGACAGCGATCGCCAATCGCCAACCATCGACCTTCCACCACACCTGCCATCCACAGCTCGGCGTGCTATCTTCAACGTCGACCGCCGACCGTCTTCCCACGTAGGCTACCCAAGATCGGGGAAGAACGAAGGAGTCCAGTGAAAGAGAGCGTGAGACAGCCTAATAGCCGTATCCCCTCCCGCCTGCACCAACCATGGCGACCGCGCTCTTGCCAGGGGGTGGCAAGCTGACGTTGACGCTGACGGGAGGACCGCCGCCGCCTCCGACACCGTTGACCCCTGGCCCAACGCCGACTCCCGGACCCACGCCCATGTTTCCGCCCGCACCGGAGACAGGCATGGGCACCGGCTGCCCAACAGACGCGGCGCCGACGAGTGCCGAAAGGCGTGCTATCTCCTCCCGCGACGCGACGAGAGCTGACGTGAGCCGTTCGTTCTCGTTCGTGAGGTACTCGACCTTGGCCTGGAGCTGAGCGAGCCACGCCTTCTTGCGCTGGCGGCATTTGAGCGCGGCTGGGAGAACACGAGGGAAGAGAAGCGACATGATGAGAGAACAGTACGACATATCGGGAGGAGGACGCAAGAGCGCAGCGGAAAGGAAGATTTACCTTGCCGATTGCGCTCCAAAAAGTTTCGTCGTTTCTCCTCTTCGGTCTCGGGCTTTTTCTGGTTCGCGCCCTTCTTCGGGGGTGCGAGAGCGAGCGCGTCGTCTTCGTCGTCTTCCTCCTCTTCGCCTTCGCTCGCGGACCTTCCCCGCTTCCCTCGGCCATTAGTGCTCGTGCTCGCCGTAGTACTCGAGCGCGTGCGCTTTGAGTTGCCCTTCACCCCCAACACAGTCTGCGACGCAAGCTCAGGGCTCTCCGCAACTGGCGACGTCTCGTCGTAGGTGCCCTTCCTCTTAGTGCCCCGCTTCCCGTTGGCTATGGCGGCACCCGCGCCGTTTGTCTGCGCGCTTGCGGCCGCGGCCTTCTCCTGCTGCTCACGCTTAGTAAGCTCTTGATGGGCCTGCGAAAGAAGAAAGAGGCCATTCGTCGAGGTAGACGCCGCCTCTACAGCCGAAGTGACGTAAGAGCCGTTTGCGGGCTGATTGTCACCACGAGTCTGATTTGAATAGGGCGCGGTATGAGACATAGACAGGGGTGAGGGGTTGGTGGGGGAGGTGCTGTGGTGGTTGGCGGCGGCGGCGGCGGCAACACCATTGGTTGGGGGAAGCGCGCCGGTAATGGCGGAGAGGGTATTCGGGGTGATCGTCGCGACATTAGAAAGGGAGGGCGGCGCACCGTTCGCGTTCATAATGTTGATCCAGGCCGCAGTGCCTGGGGACGGAGGGGGAAATACAGTACCGATGATAGGTGTCAGGCCAGTGCCAGGAGTGAGGCCTGTGCGCGGGGTGAGGCCAGTGCGGAAGGAGGTGGGGTCGAAGCTGGAAAGAGGTTGATCATTGTTGCTGTTTGGCTGGGGGCCGGCAAGCATCGCGGGGGATAGGGGCCCGGACCTGAGGGAGTTGGAAAGATTTGCGGAGGAGAATCCCCATGTGTAGGACGGATCGGAGGGAGAGTTGATGGCATCTATGGGCGGGAGAGTGGGCTTTGCGCTATCATCGCGGTCATGGGCTTTTGAGCCGGAGCGGGAGTCATCGCGAGAAGAGTGGGAGGCGGCAGAACGGTTGGCGGAGTCGGGGCTCTTTTGCTGGGTGCGGAGAGAGGAATCGTTCGTGGGGCGAGCGAAGGACTGCTCGAAGGGATTGGGCTCGAGATCAAAGTTGCTTCGCTTTGGTTTCTGGGTTGGACGCTGCTGGGGGGCGGGGAGGGCGTTCTGATGAGCGTCGCGGGCGGGGGGAGGGGAGGGATCCTTGGTGAGGGGGATGACGTTGTCGGGCGGGAGGGTGTGCAGAGGGCTGCTGGGGTGGGCTGGAGAGGCCATGACGTCCGAGTGCTAGAGGAAGCTGTTCGGGAGAGGATGACGACGAGAGCAGAGTTGCGTGTGCCGTGAAGTCACCAGTTCCCCTGATCCTAATGACGAACGCTGACGTCGTTATGTACACCAGAACATCAGCGGAGTCCAAACCCTCTTCTATCGCCCGCGCCCCCGGCCACCATCCCTCTCCGGGGTCCCCCGCCCGAAACAGCGTCACGGTGGAGAAGGTTGCGTCGTCTTTTCTCAGCCCCCTGCATCGTGCCCCCGTCCATACAAAGCCCAACGCCCCGCCCCTCCCGCCCCCCGTCCGCAGCCCTTAGCCCGCCCCTCTCCATCGCCCCCGCAACGGGATGCGTCCCGCCTCGCAATCGTCCCCGGAGACGTGAGCCGTCAAATTTTGCCTCCCTCGGGCTGTCTTCTCGCCGCCCGGCATCCTCGTGATCGGGGCTAGCCCCGTCTGCTGTTTACCCTTTTGCCCCAGCCACGGCTCGATGCGGATGCAGATGCGAGATGGGCCCGCGCCTGCCCACTCCTTCCAAGTTCCCCTCCTGGCGGTGGGAGTCTCGACAATGGCCCAAGCGTGAACCCAGCCAGCCAGCGCCCAGCTCTTCTCTTTTCCGCCCGCCCGTGTGTCCTCGTTGCTTCCCGCGCTTTGCGCCGGGCCTCTTGCCCTTCCTTTCGAACCTTCTTCCCCGTCCTGCGAGGCTCGCCGCCTTGCATCCATCTCCCTCTCTTGATCCGCCTCGGCCTCTGACTCTCTCCCCCATCCCCCATGACCTCCTCCGCTCCGTCCCTCCGCCCCTCCCATTCTCCATCGCGACAACATTTCACTCCTCCCATCCCTCCTACCACATCCCCCCGATGTCCAAGCTTGCAAACACAACCTGCGTTACAATGTCGATCTCTTTCTCACCAGATCTCATCTCATCGTGATGGCATAATCAATGTATCTCTTTCCATCCCCAAAGCAAGTGTAAGCCTTCGACCGAGCTTTGTGTTCGTCAGTAGCACAGTCTTCTTGCTCAACCCTAGTTCTTACGGATAATAAGACGTCCTCCGTCGTCATGTTATGCTTGCCTGGTGCTTTTGCCTAGCCGCCACCTACCACGGGACGTTTGTCGCTCCCGTTCTGCTTCCATCGGCAAGCTTAACCACACCGTCCTGACAGTGCGTGATACGTCAGTCACCCAAAGGTCGTCCTTCCCTATCTAAGTCTCACATCTCTTCTGCTTATCCATGCACGTCATCTCCTCAACACCGGCCGGCGCACTCTGCGCATGCATCATTTGTCACGCGAGAAGGCTCCCACTTGAGCATCCTGAATGCCAGGCTGCAAAAGATGCATTCAACGTGCCGCCCGCGTCGCAGAGAACCATCTTCGCGCAACTTCTAGACATGACGCACTTCCCCGGAAGGCGCATCTTGCACGACGCCATCGGTTGGCGTGGCCGGGGATGCGGCGCTTCCTCATTCATTTCCCTGCTAATTCCATTGTGTACGGAATTTTGCATTGCACCCTCCCCCGGCATTGGGATGCCATTTTCCTGTTCCTGACCTCCAAGTGCGGGCATATGGGGGTCCTTCCCCATCGCGTCCTTCCGTAAGTCCCTCCAGGGCATTCAATACAGTCGACTATCTCATGACGAATAACAACCCGTCACCCCATTTCTTCATGCAATATGGGACTTTATGCATTATGAGATGGTGCTTTGGGTGTCAGGCGCCCATCTCGTGCCGGCCCAGCGTTGTGCAGTATGGGATTGTATGCATCACCGGATTATTCATTATGAGATAGCCGACTGTACCCCGATGACGGTGGCCCCCTCGGATCCGCCGGCACCGTGGGTAGGCATAGCGTAGATCCATACCCTCGCACAGTCCCCGTACGACCGGGGGTGGCGCGTAAGGATATGTCATACACCTGGTTGGGGACACAAGGCATGGGCAGCAGACAAGTTTGACTCTGAATCTAGCTCAGCTTTGCGAAAGTATCCGCTGTGCGGGTTCTAGCTTGGTGCCGATAGCAATCGCACGTTCTATCTCCCCCGAGATGCTTGACCACGCGAACCGCCGCTCCACTCCGACCTCTTCGTGTGCACGCTTCTCTCATTGACTTGTCCGTTCAGATGGGGCTTTCCTGAGCTAGACCATTGCGTTGCGCCCGCTCGTAAACCATCGCGGTCTCATCCCAGCCAATCACCACCTCGTTATGTCGGTCCAGTTCCAATCGTCTTGCGCGAACACCCTAAGCTGACGAATCACGATGCTTGAGCACGTCAAATTCAGCACTCGCTCACATTGTGCGCCGAAAACACTGACCTGAAGGGTCGTGTGCAGCGCACAATGTCCGGGCACTTTGATCTCAGCGACGCGATGACCGGGGAGGCATCCGGTTACTTACCTCACCACGCTTTTACGGCTAGCCTCCACTGCGACAGTATGACCTCACTCCTCAAATTCATCCTTTCATAACGCATAAGTACAGGACCGCAGCTCGCCCACGCACTTTTTATATCCATGCATAATCTGACGGACATCTCGCACTCCACCTGTCTCGCCACTGACATCCGCGCGCTCGTACATACAGCCAGAAAAAAAACGTGCTTCGTCTCTGCGAACCAACCAGAAGCTGAGTACTGCCGTTTGGCATCCACGTGCCGGGCAGATTCCGCACAGAACGCGCGCGAACCACGGCAGACGTTCTCATCCGAACGTCGAAGACGTGTGCACGCGTGCACCGAGCGCACCGTCCAGTCGTGCAGCGCTTCGCGTGGGTGCGTGTGCAGAGCAAAGGCGCGGGGCGCGGAACATGATGGAACATTGGGAACCTCGGAACATTGGAACTTGGAAGGGGGGTCCGGGGCTGGAGAAACAAACTTAACTTAGGGCTACTTAAGGGTCAGTCCGTTACCGTCACTGTTGCTGTCAACGTTATGCTTACAGTTCAGTGCTGCCCCAGGCTCGCCGAATGTGGCTTCGGCAGGTACGCTTACGGTACATACTTCCGTCGGGATGAGTAGATTGTCGCGGCCCAGGCAAAGCAAGTTAGGTAGTGTAGCGTGCGCATTGCGTGTACTTACCGTAGAATCACTCCAAGACTAGTCGAGATTCGCTCCGAGCCTTCTTGGAGACGGTGCAAAAGTCCAAAATGGTCGTTCGGAGCGCCCGTCGCATTTTGAAGATTCCGAACTGTCCATGGTTTCAAGATACGCAGGATCCAGGTCTAGTCTCGCCATCTCTACGCCCTTCCTTGCCCCCAAAATGAATCCTGAGCTCGGCGGGCGTAGCTGGCGTCCTCCGTTCCGCGCCATTGTTGCTCAGCAAGTAAATTTTCACTGGCGTTGGGCAAGGAAGAGAATTTGCTCCGCGCTTCGCTTGTGCATGCAGCCAGATGCAGCCCCGGTGAGCCGGGCGCTTGCCGTGCAAACCCCGAATGGTTCCGATTGTGGAAGAGTGGAAGGATTTCCGCTTCCACTGATAAGACCGGTCAGTGACGACCATAGCTCATGATCGTAGAGCACGCGGACGCGCCAGAACCTCTTCCTTAGAGGGTTGCAACAGGCAGGATCTCGCCGGATCCATGTCACCACATTGTCGAGCACAGCTCTGCTTACCGCTTGCGGTCTTGAGGGATCGCAATGTTTGATTGATACTTTTTGTCCAGGGTTCAGAAGATACCTGATCTACAAATTCAACCGCGTCCCTAAAGATATGTAAAACACTTAGGCGTTCTGCAAGCGCATACAAGTACGTATTTGATATGCTCGATCGTACCCTACTATCACCATTCGAGCACCGCATTGAGCACGAAAGGCGGATCTCTCGTCCGGTTGCACTGGCAACTAGACGGTGCGAAACTTTAGCAAGCTCAAGGGCAGATAGGAGAGCGTCGTTGGATCTCAGGGTTTGATCCCTTCACTCGTGATTTTCTGGGAGCGGTCACTCACTTCCCATTTCATCGCCAAGAGCCCGGAGATTGCGGTATGGAGGACTGGAATCCCGAAGCGCCGTTGCTGACATCAGGCGAACGGCGTCCTTGGATTTGTGGATAGAGTTGGAGGTGCGTTTGAAGACTCCATATCCTTTGGCGAGTCCTTGAATGTCCCAGCTTTCGTCGAGCTAGAATTTAGCAGCTGTGGATGGGTCGATGGTCAGAGGCACCTGTCACTGGCATCGCTGAGGCTGGAACGCCCTTGCAATCGAGAATGTCCGATCTGCCAGGCTTCAGTGGTAGGACGTCACTTGCGGAACAGTGGACGCCGCCGACGTTCTGACGAGCGTCGTCGAAAAGCCGCGGACAGCGATGTAAGAATCCGCACCGCACATTCGCCGAGCTGCACCCAGGCACGGTGACGCCGTCGTAACTTTGTGTTCCAAAGCGCACAGCACAGCTGGTCGTACTAGGGCACAGCTAAATGTTTGGACTTGAAGGCGGCGGGGAGAGACAGGCCGTCCGGACTCCTCGGCGTCTGTGCCGTCCGTCGTCGGTGCCTATAGAACAGTGGAGCCTTGGCTCGTCCCCGCCAGCGAATTATCACCTAGCCACTGTCAGTAGGTCAGCCAAAGAGCCCGCGGTCGTCTCCGTCAGCTTGCACCTTCGCCACCTTGATGTGAATCCTAGTTGGAACGTTGAGACACCGCGCGCCAGATGCAGGCGGCTTCGCGCATCTCGCGGTTCGCTGTCCGTTAGAGCATCGTGTCAGCGTCAGCGCGTCTCCACGTTGCCACGCGCAACTACATTGGCTGCCAGGAGAAATGCACCCGCCAACGATATTCGAGGATAACGTGTGTGTGGCACGGTGAAGTACCAGGTGGACACGGTTCATGTCGAACGGGCATCCCCGCGACCCAGGCTTAGCCCCGCTGCCGTGCGGTCCGGCGGCCATCCTAGCATCTCCCGGCTACCGATGTCGCCATACTGTCGGCAAGGCAGGTTTGTGAGTGAAAGTGCGGCCGCAGTGGAGGAAGAGCGCAAATGCACCCACGCAAGAAGCGCTGGTTAGCGGCAGCAGCGACTCGGAGCACAGAAGATAGAACTTGGAGGTTGAATGGACGACGACGCACTTCTGCTTATCTCGTCCATCGGACCATCTCGGCAAGTACGAGTGATCTGCCGTGCGCAGGTGTCTTTTTCCGCCTGCACGTCTTCTTCGGACCCTGAATGTACTGAGGTATACCGGCGTCTTGGTTCGTCGCAGAGGCAGCATTAATTATACTGACCTCTCAGCGGCGACGCAGCAGCGCACACTCCTTGAGGATCCCCGCACCGTGCATACAACGTCCTCGCTTTGCGGGCATAGCGCGTGGGGCCGGGGCAGGTGCGTGCGCCACCGACCTGCCCTATCCCGATGTGTCCCGTGTTCGGTACTGTATTGAGACGCGTTAGCCGACCCCTGCGTCGCTCTCATGCCCACGGGTACAGAAACGCGAACCACGAAGACGCACGTCGCTTACGATCCTGTCCCGCACTGTCTCCACCTTGCTCTGTGGGTCTTCGCGGGGAGCGGAGCCGGAAACCGCGCATCGCTGCCGAGCGTGCCAATGGGGTGCCTTCCTGCACAAGGATCCAGATCGCATATCGCGAATACGTGCTCAACGGGGCTTTTGTCGCGCTGTCATGGGCGACGTGTTGGCAGCGGCGTAGTATGGCATGGGTACCCGGAGGACCTGGATCGTGTCCGCCGATTTCTTCTCCGGGAAGGAGTCACGGTGGTGTCGCTGAGGAAAAGTAGGGTGGCGAATAGCGTCTATGTCAGCGTGCTGCTGTTAATCAAGGGCGAGGAGACATCGACGTCCGCAATATCCCCGAGGGACACCCGACAGGAAAGCACATTAGGATAAGACACTGGATTTCTGCTTGTTCGGCTGGGGGAGGGGTCCTCTCCGAATGTTCATAAATCACGTACTGTATGCCCAGCAATTGGTCAATTGAGCGTGAACCTTACGGCAGAGCGAAATGCATGGTACCTCATGATTTGAAGAGGTACGCCTCATTGTGGAACAGGACTTCTAGTACACTCTTCTGCATCGCGGACGCACTGGTTCGAAGCGATCGACTCATGCATCTGGGTCCGAGGTGTTGCGGGCAGCATCACAAGGTTGCCGGGCTGTGGGACTCGCATGCTAATTGGGTGGCGACCGCCTGAGCTTGTGGCGTGCAGATCGCTGGGACGACCTCCAAACCAACGCATTGCAATTGAGTTCAGAGATGACATGTTTAACCGGGTAGAGCTCAACGAGTTTGTGTCAGTTGAAGTTGCGCTTGGGCAAAGGGATATAGCTTACCCGGAACGCTCCTAGTCGATTTTGCAGGATGAGCTTCCTGGCTGCGTCATCTAACAACTAGTGTCGTACCAACGTTCCTGGACATGTTGGAACAAAGGAGCATGCTATTGCATACAGAAACCAGGGCAGAGAGGATGCCTCGCAGGCTTCGTAACCTAACAAGGTACATCAGCGTGTACATCGAGTGTTCATTGTTTTGTCGACGTACCAGTAAGGAGAGCTGCTGGTGAGGCATTTCCTCAACGTTTAAGTTCTGGATAGACCTTGTAAGCGCCCGTTGCGCGCTCATAGAGCGAGCGGAGCCGAAGCGGAAAAGCAGGTTATGTCCCTACCTCCCAGCTTCTCATTCATGGAGACAGTGTCATCGATGTCATCCGAAGCATCACACAAAGGAGGGGGTGGCATAGGCTATAGAAAGCATGGTAAACCGTACAAGGCCATACAGGGATGAGCAGGATGATGCAAGTAAACATAACAATCGTGAGGGGGGGGGTGCGACCCTGTTCGCATGCATGATAGGTGGTACTGCCAGCCAAACCCCCACGCAGAACTGACTGCTCTTCCGACTGCCACTGCACGCCATCGACTCGGCGTCGATTTTGGACGTTGGCTTATACCTTAAAGCCACGCGACTTTCGGCGACCACGAGCACGCTCGAACTAGGAAGTTACGAAGGTCAGACGCAAATCCAGAGTTGGACATCGATGTAACGCGTACTTTGCGGCCCTTGGAGGCGGTGTAGGGCTTCTTGTGCTTGTGAGGACCCATGCCGAAGTGCTTCACGGCTTCACGAGTGTTCCTCTTGCCGCGGAGCAAGATCGTGTTCGAGCCGGTTGGGGCACGAAGAGCGAGCTGGTCCAGAGTGAGGATCTCACCGCCCGCCTTCAAGATGCGCTCCTTGGCAGCGGTGGTGAACCGCAGGGCGGCAACGGCAAGCTTGGGAACCTCAAGCAAGCGGACATCGTCCGTGACGGTGCCAACGATCACGATGACCTTCGAATCGCGCTCAGGAGCATTGGCGGTCTCCTTGACGATGCGAGAAAGGGAAATGGGGGGACGGTTGATCTTGGAGAGGAAAAGACGGTGGAGGATCGTCTATAGAGGGAAAACATGGTAAGTACACTTCACCTAATGAGAGTTCCAGGAGCCAAAATGACCTTGTTGAAGTTGGAGTCCGTGCGCCTGGCGAGAAAACGGTAGAGCTGAAAATGCCATGTTTGAGCGACATTGATTTAGACGTGCTTTGGCAGCACGCACCTTGACCAGCAAGAGCAGGTAAGGATCCTCGCTCTTGGGGGCCGTACGGTTGCCCTTCTTGACGTGGTGCTTTTTGATATCGATACCCTAGACGAAGAGAGAACATTGAGGCAGAGTTGAGGGGCAATCGAGCAGCATAGCGAGCTCACCATCTTGCTGTTGCCGGAATTTGCGGTTCGGGGTCGTCTGCGTACAGACACAAGCGTCCAGCGGTGGCAAGCGGTGGCTGAGAACTGTACATGACCTACGATTAAGGTTTGACGCGCGGAGCGGACTCTGAATCACGCACGACTAGCACGCCAAACAAGGCCAAACGCCCTGCACCAGCCAACCACCATGGTGAGTCTTGCCCCTACGCCGCTCGCCACGTCGCCCTCGCTGTCGGCCCCATTACCGTTGCTGGTGCCTCCAATGTAATGACTTTACTGACTGCACATCCTACCTTTCCATTCCACGCAGTATTCCGACTCTGCTCCCGCCGCCGACCCCTACAACGAGGCCTACAGCACGGATCCGCCGCCCCCCGCGGCAGCACCCGTTTCCGACTCACGAGATCGGGACCTCCCTCCTGCTCGAGGGCGATCCCGCTCCCGGAGCCCTCAGCGGTCCTCGAGCTATCGCAGGTCGCCTCCCCCACGTCGCCCCCCTCATGCGCCCGTTGTAAGTATCCCTTCCAGGATCTCGCGTTTACCTCGTGCTTACCCTGCGAAGCAGGCGCCCAATCCCTCCAATGTGTTGGGGGTGTTTGGCTTGAGTATCCGTACGACTGAACGAGACTTGGACGACGAGTTCAGCCGGTTTGGCCGTGTTGAAAAGGTCGTTATAGTTTACGACCAAAGGGTACGTCGTCCCCATCCAAGCTAGTTCCGATGTATACTCAAGCCATACGTAGTCCGACCGCTCTCGGGGTTTCGGGTTCATCACTATGTCCAACGTTGATGAGGCTGGCCGGTGCATCAAAGAGCTCAATGGCGTGGTGAGTTTAGTCGGTGGCGTCCATTCCTCCACTAGTTGATTCTCGCGCATATAGGAACTGAATGGCCGACGGATCCGTGTCGACTACTCGGTCACTGATCGTCCGCACGCCCCTACTCCTGGGGAGTACATGGGTCACAGACGCCGTCGTGGTCGGGACACGTACTCTGGTCGCGACTTCGAACGCTCCGACCGCTACGAAGACAGGGAACGCCGTGACCGTGACCCTTACCGCAGCCGTTACGACCGTGACGATCGAGACCGTGATTATTATGGCAGGGACAGCAGGGACTGGCGCGACCGCCGTAGCCCTCCTCCTCGGTCGCGCTACTCACCTGAGTACAGAAGGCGGAGGAGCTACTCGAGGAGCCCTCCCAGGGGCAGCAGCCCTACCCGCGCTCGGGACTATGATGCTCCGTCCTCCAGCGCTTTGCCTGCTAACGGCAACGGGGATTCTCGCTGGTGAAGCAACCGTGCGTTGACAGTCTCTCCGTGTGCTCACTGTTGTGGCTATGCTTTGATTTCTTGGTATGAGCGGCCCGCTGTGGAAGCCCAGGGCACAGAAGATTGTCAAGCAGAAGGACGATGCGGTCTCGTATCCCCAAGGCTTACGTAACCTCAAGTTGTTGCTTTCCCCGTCTCTGGACTCCGTTCCCTCTTCAATAGCACAAAAAACCAACCTGTCAAGTTTGCTTTCCGTACCGCCCCCCAGTTTCCTGTACCTTCCTACGACTACATGAAAATGTTTGCAAGTGCAAGGCGTCTGGTATTTGATGGCGAAGATGGGTACCTCAAGCGCGCGTTACTCCAAGATCTGAAATTGCCGTATGTGGATGAACGTCGCCGTTACGCATTATCTTTGGTAAGGTCGCGTTCCAATTCGCGCACTGACCTTTCCGTAGGCGTTGAGGAAGTTTTCAAAAGATGGCATCAGCGCAGACCTTAAGACGTACAACCCTGAGGGCAAAGTCTTCACATCGATGCACCCGCTTGGTCCGAAGGGTGAAGGACAGATTATTGAAAGGCTGTTGGAGACCCTGGATGTATGTCTGCCATGGCGGGGTCGGGGTGCTGGAGGGGCGTGTGTATTGTTTTGTGACTGAATGCTGCATGTTGTTATAGGATACTTGCAATACATTCGTGGTCTTTCCTGCGATGTCAGCAAGACGTCAGTGTCAGAAGTTTGACCGGATGTCTTCTTGTACCTTGCTGTTGCTGCTATGTACTTCAGGTAAGCTTACCTCAATGACAAACATTTTGTCGTGCCGACTGTATCGTGCACGGCTTCATTTCGGAGACCAGGTAACCGTAAGCCCGTTCCTAACGAATAGTTGTGTTTTTTTGCAACTGAAGTCCCGTATGGAGGGATTGTTCATTGTCATTGACTACAGTTTTCGTCTCAGAATTCTGGCGGGACTATGAAGAGCCCTGTACGATGCTCAGCACCTCAACCTTGCGCTCCGAAGCCGCCCCTACTTTCACGGTCACAGATGATCAACGTCGTCACCAAATTTGGAGGCGAGGCGACGAGCATCGTCGTCAAAATCTTAAGCCTTGTCTAGTGCGGTGCCGAATACAGAGAGCCTCACTGGAGTCGGCATTTGAAAGCACGATCATCTTATGGGGACGACGTGGCTCCTTCTCATCGATAATGTCGCTGAAGGCATTCCTGGCGTCCTTGCCAACACCACAGGGCCCGGGATGCTACGTCTGTTCCGGAAGAACAAGCCTTCGAGCGGCAACGATGCCCTCTCGCAGGGCGTGAAACTGAGTTCCGGTGAGCGGACATGGTCGTGCCTTCACTTTTCGCGGAAACTGATACCTGACTGTACACCTGACGTTAAACTGACATTTATGGTCACAGATGCACGACAGACAACCTTAAGCTTTTGGCACTTTTCTTTGAGCAGTACCCAAGCTACGCGCAGAAACCCTCTCTGTCGGTCAAGGGAGGTCCTCGTGGATGGGCACATGTCTGTGAATCTCACCATATTCATCATTGCAAAGAGAGGCGATCGGATTCGAGAAGATAAGCAGAAGGTACGTACGCCCCTCTGACCCCATCCTCTCCGAGGAACCCTAATCGACTGTGATGCATAGAGCCGACGACCTTCGCAAGCCTTCGCAACGGCGTCGGCCCATCGATCGTAGGGCCTCGGGGTACGAGGAGGAAGACCATACCTGTCCGCGTCGAATCCGAGGTTCCCATCGAGGTTACGGTGAGCCACTTGGTCGAGTTCCTCCGTGACGGCAAGATTGACACCTCTCTGAGTGTCAATGTGGACATGACGCGGCACGGCCATGGTGTGGGGCGTTCCACGATCTTGGCGTGAATTCTGGCTGACCCTGGAGGCGGGTCTTGGCAGGCTACCCCATCTCTGTCGTGGAGATCGAAGCCAGCGCGATGTCCTATGAAGAGGAGATGAAGAAAGGCACGCCTTTGACAATCACTCTGATTAGGAGTTAAGTTGCTTATGGAGTGGCAGTTTCATAGCCCTTGCCGCTTCTGCGGAATTCGACATCACACTCGCAGCTTATTTGTGAGTCTATCTCCTGGCCTTATTTCGGAATTCAGTTGGCTGAGCTGTAACCCATTACAGTGCCCTTGAGCATGGTCTGTTACTGGTAAGGTCAGGGGGCGTGGGCGATCTGCCTAGCATGCACGAGCTACTACCCTCGCGCTGTTGTCGGTACTCGCAGAATCTTTTTCCTCTCGTCTGGGACTCAGAGTTGGATGCACGACCTGACCGGGCACAAAGACGGGGGGGGTTTACGTTTGTCCCACGATCAACCAACAAGAACCGTAACCCCCCGGTGCAGTTGAGCATCGCGTGGGATACCCGCTCTATGTGAATGCTCTGAATAACGTTCTTGGAAGGCTAGTTCTGACTCGACCTCGGTGCACAGGTCGAAGGAGGGTATAAAGGTTACGAGCGCGCGAGGGACGAGACGGGCGGGACCTGTAGGAACAAGAAGACACGCTGTACGCGAGCGGA